>ONZH01011140.1:0-25449 GCA_900303285.1 Rhinella marina
GCCACGCTTCAATTTCTGACCACAGATCCTACATATAGCCATGTTCACCTCCTCAGGCATCTTAACAAAAAACGTAAACACCGACGAGTAGCTAATTTTACCACCGACACTCTGCACTGACGGAGTAGTACTTCCGCTGCCTGGCTGAGCCGCTGCGCCGCTCTTTTCAAGGCCGGAAAGCACCTGCGAAGAGTACGGTCTACCCCGTGCCCATTTGGCTCCCGACCTCGCACTGCTGCCACTACGCTGACTCCCACCCACACTACCGACTTGCTGGCTGCACCGCTGCCTCACGCGCAAGCTGTCAGTCTCGTCTGCAGATGACGATAAGGATGATGAAGCCCTTGCTTTACCCAGCTCCCAAGTGCGATCGGCTACATCATCATCAACTACAGTTTGCATGTCGCTAATGTCCTCCTCAACTGTCTTTGTGTACAAAGCCTGACCGCTCTCAACATCACCTCCCACTACACTCTCCTCATCAGTACTTGACCGCCTACTGGAAGGAGCAGATTTCTGCTCCACCTCTTGGCTTCCCACTAGCTGCTGACCGTCCTCAAGTAGCTCGTCCTCGCTGTATAGTGGCGCATAGCCCACCACATATAGTACTTCTCTGGCTGAGGGAACCGAAAAGGACAGAGGCAGGTTGAGGACAGGTGAGGGCAGTGGAGGTGCTCCAGGCTCATGCCAACTAAGGGTTGTATCTGATGAACCCACCGACTCTTGGCTGGGGGTGTCCGATGTCATCTGGGAGGAAGTGGATGACCGAGTCAACCATTCAAGAACCGCTGGGTTGGTGGTCAACACACAACCGCTAGATGACACCGGTAGCTCTGGCCTCGACAAGTGACCCCTAATGCCATGTCCCCTTCCTCTGCTGCGACCTGTGCCTTTTCCGGAAACATTTGTGCCACTGCCCCTCCCCTGTGAAGGGCCTGTCACCGCTCTGACATACCGAATGATTACAAATTTAAAATAAAAGGAAATTAAAAATCCACCAAAAAAAAAATTTACTTTGCTCACTGCCTCGCACAACGACCTAACTATTTATTTGAGAAATACTGTCACCCACAGAGAGGGTTAACAATGGGTTGCTGAACTGCAGTACAATGGGTTACTGCACAGAAATACACACTATATGACAATTTTCTTTTTCTATGGCAAATGAGGCCACACATACTTATTTAAAAGTAACACTGACAAGCCCACAAACTCAGATTCACTATGTTTTTTTTAATGATATTCACTGACTACCTTACAGTAACGTTACGCTTTTCTGCTTGGATGGCGAATGAGGCCTAAAATACTTATTTGAAATTAACCACCCCACAAACTGAGATATATATATATTTTTAATGATATTCACTGACTACCTTACAGCAATATCACGCTTTTCTGCTTGGATGGCGAATGAGGCCTAAAATATTTGAAACTAACCACCCCACAAACTGATATATATATATATATATATATATATATATAGATAGATTTTTTTTTTTTTAAATGATATTCACTGACTACCTTACAACAATGTCACACTTTTCTGCTTGGATGGCGAATGAGGCCACAAATTTAAATTTAATTATTTAAAACTAAAACTAATAACCCCACAAACTGAGATTCACTATTTTTTTTTAATATATATATATTTTTTTATGTACCCCTAAACACGGCTCTGACCCTCTTTCAGTGCACTGCAAAAAAGTGACACTAGTGGTGCTTCTTTGCATGAAGCACCCCAAAACAGCCTTCAGAAGACTGTACAAGAAGCACTGCTGCTGCAGTGTATAGGGATAGCGATTCACTGCCTGATTTTCTGTCCACAAATCGTCCCTCTCCTATCCCTGCAATTCAGGTTATCTATCCCTGATCTCTTTTCTTGTATTTTGAAATGTTTTCCTATCGCTTGCCCTATCTCTCCTCTGGTCTAACATGAATAACAAATGGCGCTTTCCAGCACTGCAGAGCTAGGAAATTCGCATTAGTTGCGTATTGAATTTTCAATGAAATTTGTAACGAATTCTACTTCGTCAGCTTCGATTCGCTCATCTCTAGTAGTAGTAGTAGGCCTCAATTGTCCCTGCTCACTTTGGCAAGGTGCAACATTATAGTTGAGGAGTAAAACTGGGGGTCAGTCAGCACATCCAAGTATGCAGGTGCACGTCACATGGCTGCAAATAGAAAAGTAAAACATAATAAATGCAACAGCACTCTGCGAACACAGACAATAAAATAAGTACATATAATACTGCCATACTGACTATCTACACGATACTAGCGCTACATTGTAAATGTGAGATTCTTGGCAAATTATTTTGTACAAAAACTATCTGTGCCCGTCTGCCCTACATCAAGGCAATCTCTTTAAGACGGGAACCTAACACTAAACGCCATAGTCACTAAGTGCCATAGCAGCCTCCATTAACTACAGAGGATGCAGGCTCCACATGCATGCTAAGCCGACATTATATTGTACCTCTTATGGTGCCAAAATGGCCTCCACTGATTTCAGGGAATGCAGGCTCTACATGCATGCCGAGCCCACACAATATGATACCTCCTTGGTGCCACACTGACCTCAGGGAATACAGGTTCCACACCTGATATGACTTTGACGTTTATAGTGACTATGGTGTTTAGTGTTAGGTTCCCATCTTAAAGAGATCGCCTTGATGTAGGGCAGACGGGCACAGATAATTTTTGTACAAAATTATTTGCCAAGAATCTCACATTTACAATGTAGCGCTAGTATCGTGTAGATAGTGAGTATGGCAGTATTATATGTACTCATTTTATTGTCTGTGTTCACAGAGTGCTGTTGCATTTATTATAGTTGAGGAGTAAGAGGATGAGATTGTGGATTAGATGGCTCACTCGCAGCAGGATGAAGTGGAGGTGACTTTAGAGTCTGACACTGTGCTGTGGTGTCAGGATTCACAGCGTTCCTCCTACTCTTCCTACTTGCAGCTCCAAAGAAGGTTTTTAGTGGAGTCCTCCCAGTCTTCACTGCTGCTTCCTAGAGGGGTGCCTTCCTTTTTCCTAAGAAGTGGCAAGAAAACCCAAACATGCCCTACGGTAAATAGTCAAGAGAGTCTCCCTGTTGATGACTTGTGTGAAAGCAGTCAGTGTTTGAACTGCCCTGAGGAGGAGCTGGAGGAGGAGGCTGCAGACCCCAGGCACAGCCATGTTGCTGGTGGTGCTAGTAGTGGCTCCTTTAGCCATTCTATTGGTGTTGGGGGCAGTGACAGTGGCAGTCGGGGAAGAGGAGGGGGTGCAAAGAACCCACCATGATATCCCACAAAGAAGGGTGAAGACTCCAATGGCGATTATGTGCTGGACAGGACCTGTGAGCCAGATCGGGGTACTGAAGAGGAGGCAACATTAGAGGAGGAGAGTGATGGTGGCAGCAATAAAGAAAGAGCCCACGTACATCCCAAAGAATAGCCAGGGCCATGTCTGTTTCAGGAACTGGTGATGCCATTGATGCAGTGGTTGGGTTAGGGCCCAAACATGCCAGAGCTAAGTCCAGTTCTGCTGCCTCTACCCCTTCAAAAGTATCTCCCACCTGACAGTTTTTCACCATGCTGTCAGAAGACAAAATCATTTCCTTGTGCAAGCTGTGCAAGAAACAGAGGTGGGAGCCATCCATCGCAGAAGGACTTCCCTCCTTCTCCCTCTGCAGCTTGCAGAAGCCAGGCCACATCCACAAGCAGTACGGTGTATTTCACACCGTCATCATCCCTTTCCACTTCTCCTGTTCAGATTCCTCATTCTCCACTACATCATCAGCAATTGACAATGGAATCTGTGGCCAGGAAATCCCAGCAATTCGACAGTGTGCAAGGTTAAATGCCACCTGCCTGAGCTGCTGTATCATTTAGTCGAGTATGCTAATGTTAGTGAGCTAATGGCGTGAGCTCAGCCTCACTGGAAGATTCCTAGCAAACATTATTTCTCCCATCCCTGCCTTGATCTGTCGCATGGCGAACAAACTGGGACGCTCCCTGTGATTCTCACTGTGTGGCAAGGTTCAGGCCACAATGGACACCTGGAGTAGCTCTTAAAGGCTAGGACAGTAGATGTCATTCAAGGCCCACTAGGTCAATTTTTTTTCTGGTAAAGGCGAGGCAGAACACCGGCAATGAGGCCAGGTCCTTTTGACCACCCCACGATTGTGTTGGCTTAGCTTCCACAGCAGGCACTTATCCACCTCCTCCTCCATGAACACATTCCAGTCCCCAACTGCAGCTGGGCACAGGGTCATTCATACTATCTCTCCTTCCTATCACATGTGTCAAGTCAAGAGTTGCCATGCCATGTTGGAGCTGATCAGCCTGGCACAGGCTAAAACACCCAAACAACTCAGTGGCAAAGGTAAAATAATGCTGACCTAAGCAGAGGCAAGCTTCTTGTTCTAAGGAAAGGCCACCTGAACAGTGTTGGAAAAGACCCAAGGAACCCGTTAACATCACCGCCTTTCACGTGACTACAGCAAAGCCTAACATCTACTGGTAACTGACTATTCAATCTGTTTATCCTTTTTGTACCCCCCTACTATCCTTGTAACTGTAATCGGACCAATGTACATATTCATTGTGTGTTTAGTGTTTGTGTTTAGTGAGCCCTTAAGGCGATTAAATATACAATTTAATCTTGAGTTGTTCTGTTATCTCAATCCACGATTCCCACATCCGTGTTCTCGGTAATATTGTTATATGCTACCCTGGAATGGCTCCTGATCCGATATAATCCGTTAACGGACTGGAATTATATCAAATGAGAGCTGGTGGCAGTACTACTGGGCTGATAGACTCGGTTTCGCTGGTGATAGCGAAAAGGTCTCTCAGCTGGTCAGGATTGCGAACCAGCATAGCGCCACGCAGGGATCGCGTGGGCTATCCTCTCTCCCTTTCTGTGCCTTCCGGTGCCCGAGTGGACAGGAGACGTCTGTGGAAAACCGCGTTGTACGTAACCTTACACACAATGAGGGGGTGTGGTACGTCACATGTTTATAGAATAGGATTGAACCGTTCAGCGTTGCACATGCAGGGAGGGGCTACGGACGGTGCAGTTCATCACAACTCTTATCTGTAACCCGATGTAGAAAAGCATCGAGTTACATTGCGATCTGACAGCGGCCTGTGCTGACGCAGATAGCTGTGACTGCGCTGTCATTAAACAACTGCAGGGAGAAGTCCGGATGCCAGCTGAAACGGTCTGGCTGTAATACACGCTTGTAGCTGTATGCAAAATGATCCAGAGGAAGGCAAAAAAAAACCTGTGAGCCAATTCTCCCCAACTTTAGAGAAAAAAATTTCCTTCCCGACTCCAATCAGGCAATCAGAATTACTCCCTGGATCAACAACCCCCCTCTAGTAGCTATAACCTGTAATATTATTACCCTCCAGAAATACATCCAGGCCCCTCTTGAAATCTTTTAGTGAACTTACCATCACCACCTCCTCAGGCAGAGAGTTCCATAGTCTTACTGCTCTTACCGTAAAGAATCCTCTTCTATGTTTGTGTACAAACCTTCTTTCCAGATGCAGAGGATGTCCCCTTGTCACAGTCACAATCCTGGGGATAAATAGATCATGGAGTAATCTCTGTACTGACCCCTGATATATTTATACATAGTTATTAGATCTCCCCTCAGTCATCTTTTTTCTAAAGTCAATGACTCTAAGTTTGATAATCTTTCTGGGTACTGTAGTCCACCCATTCCAGTTATTACTTTAGTTGCCCTCCTCTGAATGCTCTCCAGCTCTGCTATGTCTGCCTTGTTCACAGGAGCCCAGAACTGTACACAGTACTCCATGTGTGGTCTGACTAGTGATTTGTAAAGCGGCAGGACTATGTTCTCATGACTGGCATCTATACCTCTTTTGATGCAACTTATTATCTTATTGGCCTTGGCAGCAGCTGTCTGACACTGGTTTCTACAGCTTAGTTTGCTGTTCACTAAAATTCCTAGGCCCTTGTCCATGTCAGTGTTATCCAGTGTTTTACCATTTAGTATGTACTGGTAACTTGCATTATTCCTTCCTATGTGCATAACCTTACATTTGTCAGTGTTAAACCTCATCTGCTACTTCTCTGCCCAAGCCTCCAATCTATCCAGATCCACCTGTACCAGTATACTATCCTCTTCTGTGTTAATTACTTTACAGTTTAGTGTCCTCTGCAAAAATTGATATTTTACTGTGCAATACTTCTACAAGATCATTAATAATATATTGAAGACAATAGGGCCCAATTCTGACCCCTGTGGTACCCCACTAGTGACAGTGACCCAATCTGAGGGTGTGAGCCAGATACTTACCCACATACAGACATTTTCCCCCAGTCCAAGCATTCTCATTTTATACACTAACCTTTTATGTGGTACCGTGTCAAATGCTTTGGAGAAGTCCAGATAAATGATATCCATTGATTCACTGCGGTCAAGTCTAGAACTTACCTCCTTATAGAAACTGATTACATTAGTTTGACCTGACCGATCCCTCATGAAGCCATGCTGATATGAAGTTATTTGCTTATTTTCATTGAGGTACTCCAAGATAGCATCTCTTAGAAAACCTTCAAACAATTTACCCACGACAGATGTTAAACTTACCGGCCTATAGTTTCCGGGCTCTGTTTTTGGACATTTTTTAATATTGGCACCAAATTTGCTATGCGCCAATCCTGTGGAACACTCCCAGTCAGTATAGAGTATTTAAATATCAGAAATAAGGGTCTGACTATGACATTACTTATTTCTAAGGATACGGGGGTGCATGCCATCCGGTCCTGGTGATTTGTCTATTTTAATCTTTTTAAGATTAAAAAGTACTTCTTCCTGGGTCAGACAGGGCACTTTTAATTGGTAATTTACTTTTATATCCTGCATTTCATCTGACAGTTTAAGTTTATTTTCCTCAGTGAATACAGTGGAGAAAAAGATATTTAGTAGCTTTGCTTTCTCCTCATTGCTCTCTGCAACTCCCCCCTCATCACTCTGTAAAGGACTGACACCTTCAGGTTTATACTTTTTACCATTTGTATAATTGAAGAACGTGTTAGTTTTACTCTCTTTGACAATTAATCTCTCGGTCTCTAGTTTGGCTGCTTTTATTTGTCCTTTACATATTCTATTTTTTTCCTTATAGTTTTTCAATGCTTCCTCGCTCTCCTCCTGTTTTAGTGATTTAAATGCTTTCTGTTTGTCATTTATTGCTTTCTTTAAAGTTCTATTTATCCACATTGTTTTTTTCTTGTTCCTTAACCCTTTATTCCCATAAGGTATGTACCTCTCACAATTAGATATTAGGATGCTTTTAAAAAAAATCCCATTATGAGGCTGTATTTTTATTTTTGAGCACTTTGTCCCAGTTAGTTAGACCTCTTAGTTGGCTAAATTTAGCTTTTTTGAAGTTTGATATTTTTGTTCCTCCATGAAGAAACACTCTTATGAATGACAATTGGAAGGTTATTATTTTATGATCACTTTTACCCAGGTGTCCCCCAACCTGGACATCTGTTGTTCTGTCAGTTCCATTGGTTAATACTAAGTCCAGTATGGCTGTCCCTCTAGTTGGGTCCTGAACCTGTTGGGAAAGGTAATTGTCTTTGGTTATTGCCAAGAACCTGTTTCCTTTATTAGATATACAGGTTTCAGTTTCCCAGTCTATATGTGGGTAGCTGAAGTCCCCCATAATAACGACCTCATTATGATTTGCCGCCTCGTCTATTTCGTTAAGAAGTAGATTTTCTATAGACTCTGGTATATCAGATGGTTTATAATAAACTCCTATTAGTATTTTATTATTATTTTTGCCTCCATGTATTTCTACCCACAGTGACTCCACACGTTCATGTCCCTCACTTATATCTTCCCGGAGTGTGGGCTTTAGACAGGACTTTACATAAAGGCAGACCCCTCTCCGGTTTTGGCGAGCCTTTCTAAACAGACTGTAACTCTGTACGTTAACTGCCCAGTCATAACTATTGTCCAACCATGTCTCAGTTACTCACACTATGTCATAGTCTTCCTCACACATCACTACTTCCAGTTCACCAGTTTTATTAGTCAGGCTTCTGGCATTAGTGTACATACAATTTTTGTTCATATAAAATAAAAATATATATCTATTAGATTTATATATATTTATTAGTTTTAGCAATAGTATTGTGAAATTTGTATGTGTAAAATATACAAACATACACACATTTGATTATTTTAAAAATCTAGGTATTTATTTTAGCCATATTTTGTATAGCAGGGTTTTTTGTTCCTCGTAAAATATACAAATGCACGCAAAAATGTAAAAAAAAACCTTAAAATGTCCAAATAAAGTAAAGTAAGTATAGGGAATGGGGTGCAAAAGAAGAGAAAGGAGTAATACCTCCTTTTACCATCCATTCTAGTTTCAGTGGAGAGCTCATGCTTCAGTTATTCTCCATGCTGTTGGGGTTTGAAGGACCTGTGATGATGCTCTGTTCAGTTCCTTTACTAGATGTACAGAGCCTGTGATGACTAGGGGGCTGGGCTTTTTGGTTCACTGCTGGCTCCTTTTCCCCATGGGCCCCATAGCAGCTATGTGGTCTGCTTCTATTAGAGATACTGGGTGCAGCATACTGTAAATGTATGATTACTATGTCAATACCAACACTTTGTCACAGTCAAGGGCATGCATGATGCCACTAATTCCTGCACATTTTGCGTGTGTGTGTGTGTGTGTGTGTGGGGGGGGGGGTTGAGGGGTGTTAAATTACTTTAAGGCAGAGAATAAATGTACAGTGGTCCCTCAAGATACAATATTAATTGGTTACGGGGCAACCATTGTATGTTGACACCATTGTCAGTCCAGAATTCTATTGAAAATTGGTAATTGGCTCCAAAGCCCCAAAATGTCATCCCAAGCAGTGGCGTAACTACCATAGCGGCAGACCATGCGACTGCTATAGGGCCCAGGGCAAGAGGGGGCCCAGTTGGGATCATCTCCTCTTCTGCTGGAGGTGAAAACTTGGTCAGGACTCTACCCTCTAAAGGAACGACTTTTAGCAAATGAGGCAGTGGGAAAATGCCCAAGGGTTATTGAAAAGTTTTTAGGCAGAAACTAGAGATGAGCGAATCATTCAAAATTTGCTTCGCCGAACATTCGTTGAACTTTTCATCTGCGTACAAATCATACGTTATTATGTGGCGTTTTGCGAACATTCACGCACTAATAACGAACGTTCAGTTTTAAAAAGTACGTAACTTCATTGAACACGTACGCATGAGCATACAATTTGCGTACGAAAATGAGGGCTTTGCTGGAGAGGAATGGTGGAGCAGTAAGAACGTTTTGAGTCTGACCCCTGGCTACATATGGATACTGTATCAGCAGATGACAGCAGATCATCCGGCTGAGACTGAGATGAGCGTGCCATCCACTCCACTACCTCATCCACTTTCTCCTCCACTACAATTTTGCGCCTTGGTGGGTTAGCCCGGTGTAACACCAGCCAAGTATTGCGAATACTACAAGTAGAAGCTCCAGCTACAGGTCCTTTGGCACTGCTGCCCTGTGCCACCTTCTCCATTTTTCAGAGCTTGAGGTCTGGCTGGAACTGGACCCCTTTTGCTTATCCATTCCAGACATTTTTCACTTGACTCTGTGGCCCTGCAGCTGGTCTTTGTCTTTGTCCCTGTCTCTCTCCCTATCTCTCTCTCACTGCCTGATTAATTACTAGCCCTGCACTTGCCCTGCAGTATCCCTGATGTGTAATATGGATTCCCAGAACAATTACACCCCAATTTCAACAACACAGGTCTCATTCTTTAGGAACTTCACTCTGCTTCTGCTCGTCTCAGCAGTCACAACAGAAGTGATGCGTCACTGGCTGACCGAGCCTGAGCCAATCAGAGCAAGCCCTGCCCACTAGGTCAGGTGACCGCTTTCTTCCCAGGCTTTTGCTCACGAATAACGAATTAACAGTAAAAGTTCGCTAAGCTTCGCTAAGTGAATTCGTACGCAACAGCGTATAGAGTAACTTATACATAGCATTAGCGTACAATTTATCGGACAAGTATGTAGCAAATGCGTAGAAAGCCTTAGAAACATTTTAAAATTTTAACGGAGCGAATCTCCAAATATTCGGATTTGCTTCGCAGCTGAAAATTTCCAAGATTCGATACGAATCAACAAATCGGCAAATAGATTCGCTCATCTCTAGCAGAAACCCTTCTGTCCTGTGTGGGGGCCTGGTTTGATCCTTACTATGGGGCCCTTATTTCTCTATGTACATCATTGATCCCAAGATATTAGAAAATGAAGATTTAAGAAAAATAAGCAGATAAGACAGATAGAGCAAGTTCTTACATACAACAGTCAGCAATATATGCTGGAAGCTGTAAATGACTTTCTATGATCAGGACAGAAGAAAAATAAAATTGACTCACCCTCACCTAATATCCAATGGAGCAGATCATCCTGCCACAGACAGAGGGCGGTACAGAACATGTAGTACTGCACTGTACTGTAAAAAGGAGCTACTAATCAACTAGTACCGGTGGTTTACCAGAGAATTGGCCATGTTCTTTGGTTGGATCTTAGTGTGAGACATTGTATGTTGAGTCTTGTTTCAACTTACGATGGCCCTGGAAAGACCATTGTATGTTGAACATATTGTATCCTGAGGCCATTGTATCTTGAGGGATCACTGTACATGATTAGGATGGGTTCACAACATTTTATTAGCTTTTCGTCAGAGGTATCTGCCAGAAGGATTTCTGATGTATACCTATAATAGAAGGCTGTAATGTTTCCCACAACACTGCGCACTGTGTGTCTGCCTGATTTATTGGCGAACCCCTTAGTGACCACCAATATGCCTTTTTACTGCGGTCACTAAGGGGCCTTAGGCTGGGCCAACGCTTTTTCACGGGTCCCCTGTGCAGAGGAGCACAGGGCAAGGCTCTCACATGAGAGCTACGCTGTGGCTCTAACAGCCCGGACCAGCAGGAGTGCCGATTGACACTCCTCAAATGCGATCTTGGGGTGCGGATGTGTGTATAGGCAGGCTGAGACCTGGTGTAGGCCCCAAGCCTGCCTTTAGGCCTCTTTCACATGAGCGTGACGGATTGGCTCAGGATGCGTTCAGGGTGCATTCAGGAAAACTCGCACCATTTTTCAAGCAAGTTCAGTCAGTTTTGTTTGCGATTGCGTTCAGTTGTTCAGTTTTTCCGCGCGGGTGCAATGCGTTTTGATGCATTTTTCACGCGCGTGATAAAAAACTGAAGGTTTATAAATAACATCTCTTAGCAACCATCAGTGAAAAACACATTGCATCCGCACTTGCTTCAGGATGCAATGCGTTTTTCACTAAAGCCACATTCACTTCTATGGGACCAGGGCTGCGTGAAAAACGCAGAATATAGAACATGCTGCGTTTTTCACGCAACACAGAACTGATGCGTGAAAAAAAACTCTCATGTACACAGATCCATTGAAATGAATGGATCAGAATTCAGTGCGGGTGCTATGCGTTCACGTCACGCATTGCACCCGCGTGGAAAACTCGCTCGTGTGAAAGGGGACTAAGTGTTCTCCAGCAGGCTGAGCCTCTGTTGGTTACTGCCAGTATATTTTAGAAGCAATCAAAAGATTGTCTGTTATAGTCATCTTGTGGGACTATTAAGTAGTTTAAAAAAGTGAAAAAAAAACTTTTATTAAATTAATACACTTTTCAATGAAAAAAATTGAAAAAATAAAATCTCCCCCATGTTTGGTATTGCCACGTCAGTAATGACCCACACTACACAAATATCAAGTAAATTATCCCCCTATAGTGAATTCCGTAAAACAAAACAACAACAAAAAATGCCAGAATTGCTCATTTATTCTTAGTCGCCACTAAAAAGCTTAATAGCTGCAATCAAAAAGTGTTGTTTACCCCAAAATGATACCAATGAAAACTACAAGTCATCCTGCAAAAATTAAGCCCTCAAACAACTCCATAGAAAGAAAAATAAAAAAAAGTTATGGGTCTTGGCATGTGGCGATGCAAAAAGATTTTCTTCTTTTCTTTTCTAAAAAGGGGTTTAGTGCACAAAAGCAGTAAACGTAAAAGAAAAAAATGCGGGGGTGAGGGTCATTGGGGTAAGATGCTGGTCTTAATATCCCCTATAGCTGGCGGTGGACTATTATGTAGAGGCGCCAGACTATTTTCTATGCTTAAACCTGGCATGAGTGGGGAAAAAACCCAGATTGTGGCAGAAAAGACCTATGCGCTGCAATCTGCACCAGAAATAGTAACATAGTAACATAGTTTATAAGGCTGAAAAAAGACATCTTTCCATCCAGTTCGGCCTGTTATCCTACAAGTTATAGTAACATAGTAACATAGTTTATAAGGCCGAAAAACGACATCTGTCCATCCAGTTGGGCCTGTTTTCCTACAAGTTGATCCAGAAGAAGGCAAAAAAACCCTGTGAGGTAGAAGCCAGTTTTCCCCACTTTAGGGAAAAAAATTCCTTCCCGACTCCAATCAGGCAATCAGAATTACTCCCTGGATCAACGACCCATCTCTAGTAACTATAACCTATAATATTATTACCCTCCAGAAATACATCCAGGCCTCTCTTGAACTCTTTTAGTGAACTTACCATCACCACCTCCTCAGACAGAGAGTTCCATAGTCTCACTGCTCTTACCGTAAAGAATCCTCTTCTATGTTTGTGTACAAACCTTCTTTCCTCCAGACGCAGAGGATGGCCCCTCATCACAGTCACAGTCCTGTGGATAAATAGATCATGGGAGAGATCTCTGTACTGACCTCTGATATATTTATACATAGTTATTAGATCTCCCCTCAGTCGTCTTTTTTCTAAAGTGAATAAGCCTAATTTTGATAATCTTTCTGGGTACTGTAGTCCACCCATTCCAGTTATTACTTTAGTTGCCCTCCTCTGAACCCTCTCCAGCTCTGCTATGTCTGCCTTGTTCACAGGAGCCCAGAACTGTACATAGTACTCCATGTGTGGTCTGATTATTGATGTCATAGAAGCTCTCTGAGAGCAACCGTTTAACTCAGGCCAGAGACCTATGCCATACAGAGGCATCCATCTCCCATAGGCTATTATAGTCTCCGTTAAACAGATCCTTGACTTAAAAAATTGTGCCCCCTCACAGTAGTATTGCCCTCATTGTGCAATCTTCACAGTAGTTATGTCCGGATATGTTCCTCCTAATAATATCTACATTGTGCCCCCTCATGATAGGTATGCCCATATTGTGCCCCCTCGCGGTAGTTATGCCAACACTGTGCACCCTCACAGTATTAATGCCATTGTACAGCCTCCACAGTGGTTATGCCCACATTGTGCCCCCCTTAAAGTATCTGTCCCTTCATTGTGCTTCCTCGCAGTAGTTATGCACTCTCTCTGCCTCTTCCACAGTAGTAATGTCCTATCTGTGCCCCTTTCACAGTAGTAATTCCCTCTGTGCTCCTTCACAGTAGTAATGCCCATTGTGCCCCCTTCTTATTTGTAATGCCCACTGTGCCCTCTTTACAGTAGTAATGCCCACTCTGTTTCCCATAACAGTTATGCCCCTTCACAGGAGTAATGCCCTTTGTGCCCCCTTCACAGTATTAATGCCAATTGTGCCTCCTTCATAGTAGTAATACCCATTGTACACCTTTCATAATAGTAATGCCCATTTTGCCCCCTTCATGGTAGTAACACCCTCTGTGCCCCCTTCACAGTAGTAATGCACTCTGTGCCCCCTTCACAAGAGTAATGCCCTCTGTGCCCCCTTCACAGTAGTAATGCCCATTGTGCCCCTTTTATAGTAGTAATGCCCATTGTGGCCCCTTCACAGCAATAATGCCCATTGTGCCCTCTTCATAGTAGTAATGCCTATTGTGCCCCTTTCATAGTAGTAATGCCAATTTTGCTCCTTCATGGTAGTAATGCCCATTGTGCTCCTTTCCTTTGTGCCCCCTCAGTGTTAATAAAAAAAAAGAAAAAAACTTTAGCTGCAGATCCAGCTCTCCCCCTGCAGACACAGATCACTCTGCAGCCCTGTGTGGGAGGAGCACAGGCAGATTCCTGGGCTGTAGGCCGTTTCCACACAGGCCAGCAGCACAATCTGTGTCTGCAAGCTGAATGGTGGAGCAGGGAACAGAAGGCTTAACTATTCAGTGCACTGGCCTGAACAAGAGAAGAAGCACTGGTAGCTGAGTGGTCAGTGAGTTACAGGACTGCAGCTCCCAGGTGCTCCAGCAATGAGCACTCATTGTTTCTGGCACCCCCTTGACAGCAGGCACCCGGGGTGGATCGTCCCCCTCCCCTTTTGCACAGCACTGTACTATGCTATTCTGTGCTGTTTTTTTTTTTTCAGTGTACGGACATATAGCAGCCAGCCAGAGGCCAGAAGGATACAATATATATATATATTTTTTTTTTTGGGGGGGGGGTGGGCGTATATTTCATAAGGTAGAATATGTATGTGATTACTGATTACAGAAAATTTCTCATAGTCCAGGTGGCTAAGTACAATCAGTAAACCTCTCCTTATTGCCAGTGCCCCATATTGCCACTCTTGCTGTCTGTATGCCTACCATCACGTTGTGTATGACTGGTGCATGATGCCTATGACACTTTTCAGCTTCACTTTCTTTTTTTTTTAATCTCATAACACTGTGTTATGAGAGAACAGTGGCTTTATCCTTGCAATACTGCCATATACACCATTGTTGTTCTGTTTCTTCCTGGTGGACTCATGAAAACTAACATTCTTTAGAGATGGTTTTGTAACCTTTTTCAGCCTGATGAGCATCAACAACTATTCTATGGGGTCCTCAGAAATCTGTTTTGTTAGTGTCATGATACACATCCACAAATGTATTGTGAAGGTCAGACATTGACAGATATTCTTTAAATGAAACAAGTCACCCAATCACACCTGATTATTATCCCATTGATTGAAAACTCCTGACTCTCATTTCACCTTCAAATGATCTACTAATCCTCACATACTTTTTCCACTCACAGACATGAGATATTGGATCATA
Source organism: Rhinella marina (assembly GCA_900303285.1). Classification (NCBI taxonomy): domain Eukaryota; kingdom Metazoa; phylum Chordata; class Amphibia; order Anura; family Bufonidae; genus Rhinella; species Rhinella marina. Next base: position 15,046 of record ONZH01011140.1, read on the forward strand.
AATAAATGACCTAGTATAATATAGTTGACTAATTAGTTTCATTTATCTTCATCTGTTTTTATGACTTAATAGAAATCTTATGTCGTTTTAGGTAGAATTTATGCAGAAATGTAGAAAATTCTGAAGGGTTTACAAAATTTCAAGCACCACTGTATATACATGGGTACATCATGTTTAATTCTTAGAGTATACATGTACATTATTTAATGTATTAATACATTTATTATCTATCTGCAAGAAATCTTAGAAAGACAATAATATTAATTGATTGCAATTTTATGGTTTAGAGTTGGACGTTTAAAAGGATAAGCACATCACTCGTCAATTCCTATGTGCGGGACATTGAATTAAACAGCAAATTCGATATCTATGATGGTACTATGGATGATGTTGTGCTGGTCTACGGCTGTGTAGCAGATTGTCAGCAACTCACATCATATCATGCCCCCTGTGTAATACCAAAAACATGCCACCAGGTAATGGAATTGTTCAATTTTGTAATATAGATCAGGCAACTATGAACAACATCTGGTTAGAGATGAGTGAACTTCTTGACATTCACTTTGTGGTAGATTCTGCAAATTTTTCAAATATTTTGGTCCAGGAATCAATTCATCACAAATCTAAGTTGCTCAAATTGCCCTAAAAATTGATATAACACTATCTAGTCTCCTGGATGTTATCGCTTTTTGTTAATTTCTCTCCTTCCCCTCTCTTCCCCTTTTTAAACTCTTAAACATTGCATTCAAAAGGGGAAAGCAAAGGGGAGAAGAGAAAAAGCAAAAATTCAGCAATAGTAAATAATATCAGAGTGACACTAACATGTATAAGTAAACACATGCTTGACTAGGTAAAAAACAGCATGTTTAAAAACACAATGCTCTGTTGCATGTATCATGCTTATTCATATTATAAAGCTTCAAAAATTATCTCTTAATGGGGGAGATGGGGAAAAAAAAAACAGTGAGTGGCCTGATAGAACTAAGTATCCGTAATTTATGCTTCAACTGTTGAAACGCATACAAAAGAAAGAGTGGCTTGTTTGGCACAAGTGTCCAAAAAATATGTCTTAAAGGGGACTTCCCATAAGAATGCCTTCCTATATTTATGGACACACAAGTGTTAATTGTCAAAAGAAAGAGCATTGCTCTGAACAAGCCTGGAAAAATTCTCCCTTTTAATTGGGAACAGCATCAGTACAGTGTGGATGTGGAAAAGATAGGATAATAGTGGCTTGTGACCGCAATGATAACCGTAACAGTAGTAGCAACGCATGGAGCATACAAGGCAGTAGATGTGTGTGCTGTTTAGGGGTGGTAGCAGTTGGGGTAATGAAAGTTGAAATAGGGAATTAGCAGCAGGGAACAGCAGCTGTGGTGGCAGCAGCCATGCAGTACAGAACATGATGGTAGCCAGGTATACCGCAGCAATAACATGATCGCTTCAGCAGTAGCATTATGGTACAGAACATGATGTTAGGCAGACAGTGGCAGTGGCATGATGGTGGCAGCAGCAGCCCTACAGTATAGAAAATGATGGCAGGCAGACAACAGTAGTTACATGATGTTGGCAGTGGTGGCATCAGCAGACATATGGTATGGAACATAATGGTAGGCAGGCAGACAGCATCAGCGGTAGGGACACCATTAGCAAGGGCAGATCTGTTCATTGGGCTTAGCCGGAGGACTTTAAAATCCTTATGGATCCATGCCTCTAATGATGTTCTGTACACTGGCGGAGGACAACTTCATCTCTGCTGCACTGAAAAGCCACTCTGAGATGACACTGGAGACTGGGCAAGAGAGAACAGAAACAGAATACTGGGCCATTTCGGGACACATTTCCAGTCTGCCTGCCCAGAAGTCCATGGGGTCAGGAAGCACAGTTTGTGCCGTAGAAAGGCCAGAGTCCAGGTAGGGCTGAGGCAGTACTGTAGGTCTCCATTTGCCAATTTTCTCAGTCTGGCATGGCACATGAACTAACTGTTTAATCATGTTGATGATTAGAGATTAATGAAGTTTTGAAAAATACAAATTGGCTGATTTGCCGAACTTCATCCAGAAATTAAATAAGTTCTGAATTAATTTTTCATGAGTCACAATAAATCAGTTATAGCCAGGCCACTCTGCCTAATCATAATCATCTCTCTTTGTGGCCTAATCTCAGTTACACTGTAAGTTACACTGCAGGGAGAGTGTATTGCCTTGTGCATTACGTTCTAGTGCACCCACTCTCGTCGTTAATCCATTCTGTAGGTACTGTGTCGTCAGTATTACAGGCAGGTGTAATTTATTGCTATCTACATTACTGTCCAGTGCACCAAGGTTCATAGTTAATCCCTTCTGTTCAACAAAAAAAAGCATACAGCGCCCTTTAGTAAAGCAAAAAACCTATGTGCACCCCTGCAGCAGCTGTGTCTAAATGGCTCCTTAGTAGAACATAATAAATAAATGGAGGCCACACAAATACAGTAAGCTAAACACTAAGTCTGAACACATGCTTTTTAATCTCTTCTGATTGATGTAGATTTACTGTGCGTCATTATTACAGGTCACTGTTACCATCAAGTCTAATTTATCATTGTGGACTTAACTATGCAGTGCCCCAAGATACAAGTAGTGGCCCTATGACAGAGTGGGGAGGGTGGCAGCAGTGGCAGTAACAGTGACAAAAGTTGCCACATAACAGAGTGGGGATGGGGAGCAGCAGCTCTAACTGTGACAATAGTGGCCCCATGATAGAGTGGGGAGGGGGGCAGTAGCAGTGGATGTAAGGCTATGTTCACATCACTGTTTATTTTTCCGTTCTTCTGATACATTAGAAGAACAGACAAAAATTAATCCTGTATTTTGAGCATCCATAAAGCCTCTTTCAGACGGTCAGTATTTGGTCAGTATTTTACTTCACTATTTGATCAGTAATTGTAAGCCAAAACCAGGAGTGGGTCAAAAACAAAGATAAAATGTAATTGAAATATGTGCATCTCTTCTGTGTTTTGAACCCACTCCTGCGTTTGGCTTACAAATTCATATAAAATACTGATGCAAAATAGTGTGAAAGAGGCCTTATGCTCAACTTGCATCCGTTTTGGCCATTTACGTCTAAAATCATTTTTTTTTACAAGGAAAAAAGTCCTGCATGCAAGACATTAATGGCCTCTTTCCCATGGTCAGTATTTGGTCAGTAGTTTGCATCAGTATTTAATCAGTATTTGTAAGCCAAAAATAGGAGTGGGTCCAAAACAGAGATAAATTGTAATGGAACTATTTGCATCTCTTCTGTGTTTTGGACCTGCAGCGTGCTGCCCCCCAGGGCCTATCGTGCCCCAGGTTTTTAGGAATGCCGATTGGTGATGCGGCATTACTAGTTCTGTGTGTCATGGTGCTCCTACCTGGATACTGTTGCTCCCCAGGGTTAGACTCCATAGAAATAAAGGGGGGAGTGAAAGTTGGTGGAGTAAGAGTCCATACTTGGTAAAAGTTCAACAGCTTTACTTGAATAAACTTGCATCCAGACAATAACTGTTTTTTCTCAGGTTCCAGTAGGTTTTGGGGTAAACTGGCAGGCAAACTTGGATACCTTGCTTTCTCTTTCTCTGCTGTGCTAATTTCTGGCTTCAGTCTGGTAGCTGGACTTTATGACAGTTTGGGTACCTTTGAGTGGGGCGCATTTTCCTGTTGACCCCCTCAGTCCATATACTGCAAGGAGTCAGGGTGCTTTGCATGCTTCCCCTGGAAGACTCACTGTGCTACGTATGTCTGGCCCTTTTGGACTCCATAAACTCAACTCCGTAGCTCCATTATCGACTCTAGACTGAATCAGGACTAGTCCACTTCTGCCCAAAAGGTGGGAGAATGGAATGGTAAGTTCCATTCTATCAAAAGATCTCTCTCTGCCAGATACAATGCCACCTGCTTGACAACCAAGCACATTACCTGTAATACAATACATAAAAGTTACATAGCAATATTATGAATGCACAATATCAAAAGACCTGGAGTCAAATGCACAGATGACATTATTGGTTAGCTTATTAAAGACAATAGCTGGGTGTAAGAATGGCAGAATGGCAGTGCCTGATCTGGGGTACTACAGACCCACTCCTGCTTTTGGCTTACAAACACTGATCAAATACTGATCGTGTGAAAGAGGCCTTAGGGATGTGCAAAATATAGGATCATTACAAGATCCCTGGCAATTACAGGGACAATACTGACACCATGGCAGAGTGGGGAGGGCGAGGGAGAAGTAGTGGAATACAGCAAAAAACAGCAGTGTGATAGCAAGGCTCAGTGGCATCCATATCCTTTTAAAAGTATCTATTGGCCAAGAAGTCCCATTGTAGGAATGGCAGTAGAGTCAGCAGGTGGGTAGCATCAGGCGGGTGGCAGCATCAGAATGGTGATAGTAGCATGTGGCCTGAAGTAATGTCCCATTTTGCAGAATATTCTGAGATGGCAGCACTTTACAGTATGATCATTAGTGGCAAAATGATCTATTCTGTTGCATCAGGCACTGGTGTCTGGAAATCATGGTTGATCCATGTCTGGTTCATCTTTATGAAGTTTAGTCTATCAACATTTTGGGAGGAAAGGAGAGTTCTCTTACGGGTAACTACGCCCCCCGCCCCACTGAACACCTGCTCTGATGGCACATTACTGTCCGGGGAGGAAAGCATGAACCTTGGCAAATTGTGGCCACACTTCAAGTCTGTGTGCCCAATTTTTTCAGGAGATCTGATTCATGGGTGACAAGGTGCAGTCCAAGTATGCCACCACCTGTTGATTGAGGTTGTGGTGGATGTCCCACTGCTGCTAGGTGTTTTCTTTAGTAGGCGGCTGAAGCAAACTGCTCAAGAAAGACTCCAGACTGAGTATGGAGCTGGTGCTTATCTTGCTCCCCACCTCACTACCACCAGTCATGACAGTGGAATGTGAGTGCCGAAGGTCCTCCTGGTCAGATGTTCCTGAGGACAGGCGCTGGTGCTCGTAGGCAGCGACCAACTGACTACACTGTACTCTATAGTAGTCCCTCTCAGAAGGTCTAAAACATGCCCCACATGGCCTTCTTGTAGCGGTGCTGCCTCACAGCAAAAAACATTGACCGAGTGCGATATGACAGACATCTACTGTTCCTGCCCAAAACAGCTGATCCAGATGATGGCTTGCACCTTGCCACATAAAGAGAATTGCAAGGAGCACCCAAAGTTTTCCACCACGTGACAGTACAAGGCAGGGATATCTTCTTGGAAAAATAATGCCAGCCAGTGAGGCTGATCGCATGCCATCGGCTCCCTATTGACAGCAAAATCCAGTATGTGGTATGGCAGAGACTGCACATCCAGCAAATTGGTCAGGTGGGAGTTAAACCTGCATACCAGTGGATTGCTGGGAGGAGAGGTTGCACTAGGTTTTTTCCAGAAGAGTAAAAATTCTCCTCTGACCATTTTTGATGAGTATTTTTTACCCAGGGAGGAGTATAAAAGCTGCTGTAATACACATACATAATACGTAGGCCTGCGCTTGTTCACATCTGCATTGAACGCTGCGTTTGGAGCTTCTTTTATAGATTCTGTCAAAGGACCTGTCAAAAAAGCCTTGTATGCAGCATTTTTTTTGTCTGGTAAAAAGACAGGCCAGTGAACGGAAACTGAACGGAGTCCTTCATAGTCAGCAGAGTCTGTTCTGCTTCTTTCCTGTCAGTTTGGGCTGACATCACATTTTTGTCATACATTTAATGTACACAAATAATGTATACAGACACCTCAGACAGATGCCATACTGTTGCATCCATCACCACAGAGTTCCATTATTAAAAAAATAAGATATGTTAGCCTTCATGTTTTTTTTTACATATACTTATTTTTTTTTTTTTACAATAGAACTCCATGGTGACGGATGCCACAGTATTGCATCTTTCTGGGGCATCCATTAATGTATATGTTTTTTGTGTATGTTGAATGTGTGACAAAAACCCACCCTTACGTGCCCGATTTAGCACTTGCTTTGCCCTCCTATGTTCATGACACAGGGGACCTCCTGAAACAATTGGAAGGAATCCATATGGACACTGGTTCCATCTTTGGGAGCATAGATGTTGAGGCATTATACTCCTCTATTCCACACGAATTGGGCCTGTGGGCAGTTGAATATTTTCTATCTACCCGTGGACACCAGTACTCACAGCATAATCAATTTGTTCTTCAGCTTCTTGAATTCTCACTAGAAATTTCTTCCTCTTTAATAACAGATTTCACCGCCAACTCAGGGGCGTTCATGTGCCCCATCATATGCAAATGTGTTCCTGGGCTGGTGGGAAAATACTTGCATCTTCGGGGATGAAGCATCAGTGGACACACATTGCATGTGGCCATGCTTCATAGACGACGTGTTTGTAATATGGAGCGGTACCACTGAAACATTCACTGCATTGGCTAATAGCCTTAATACCAATGAGGTTGGACTTCACATCTGAATGCCATCAGACCAGGCTACCCTTTCTTGATATATGCATAACAAAAATGCAAATGGTGAACTGGATACTTCCATTTTTAGAAAACCGACCTCCACAATTTCCCTCTTACGATGGGAGAGTATCCCCTTATCCCCTTAAAAAGGAAATTCCTTGTGGCAAGTATTTGCGTATTAGAAGAAATTGCTCATAAAAAAGTGACTTTTTTAAACAAGCGGATGATCTAAAAAATAGATTTATTGACCGAGGGTATCCCAGGAGTGTCCTGAAACTGGCGTTTCAATCTGCACTCCAAAAAGATCGGACATCCATGTTATCACCCAAGACTAAAAGTAGTGATGCAAGAAACAATGAAAGTGAAAAAAGGGAGATCTGCCTCATCAGTATATTTGATGAGGCAGCTTCAAATGTTAGAGAAGTTATTTCCAAACATTGGAACATCTTCTTGATGGACCCAAATATTCATAAAGTGATTAGAGAATGTCCCAGTATCACTTAGAGAAGTTATTTCCAAACATTGGAACATCTTATTGATGGACCCAAATATTCGTAAAGTGATTAGAGAATGTCCCAGTATCACTTACAGAAGAGTGATAAGAGACAGATTGGTACAAAGTCACTATGTGGCACCTCTGGCTCCTAGAACTTAGCTTAATAAACCGGTCTCTGGATGTAGCAGATGCATTGTATGTAAATACATTTGCAGTGGGAAGACATTTAGGAGTAACATTACTAATGAGTATGAAATCAGAGAAATGATCAACTGAAAATCGAGAGGCGTTATTTATAAGATGACTATGTATTTGCGGAAAATAATACATTGGCAAAACCACAAGAGAATTCAGGTGGAGAATTGGAGAACACATTCGGGAAGTAATAAACCAAAGGGACAAATACATCGCACGTCATATGAGAAATGACCATGAGGGTAGAATGGAAAGTATTAGCTTCATGGGGGAAATGGGGTAAGAAAAGTCCTGCAATGTGAGGCCAAATGATTTTTTAATTAAAGATAGTTCATCCTAATGGTCTCAATGAGCAGCAAAATTTTAGCTGCTTTATTTAAATTACTTACATAATTTATATCCCCATAGGATGATCTTAAGTGCCTTTCTGTTCGTCCTGTTGCTGTTGGGTACTCACAAGGAGAAAGTCCCATGGAGGAAGAGGATGAGGATAAGAAACTGCCACTAGAGAAAGAGGAGGAGGAGTTGGTGGTAGAGGAGCAGGAGGAGGATATGACGACAACACCAGTAATGTTAACCAGTCGGAGCCAAAAAGAACAGTTTCCACTGGTACACTGGCCATGATCCCAGACTATATGCTAATAATTACTGGATAGCCAAATTTTAAACCTTCCTCCCTATCAAAAAAAATGGGGTAATGTTTTCCTCATGCTAAAAGAGACACCAAATTACTTTATTACCAGGAAACACTATGTGCACAGCTTACGGCAGCTTTCAGAGAGCAGATGCCCCCTGTCCACATGTCTAAGGCCCCTCTCCATCAACCACAAAGTCACCTACCTGCCACCTTCTCCACTGCCACAAGCATCAGAAGCCACAGCAGCCATTTCAGTATCCTAAACATGATGGAACAATCTTTAACACCCAGGGTGAGTCCTTAACACCTTAACACCCAGGGTCAGTCCTTTCTCTGGCACCATGTTCCCTGAAACCATGGACTTCTGGGCAGACAGACTAGACTGAGTATGCTCTGTCTGTTTCTTCTTGTCCAGCCCCCAGTGTCCTCTCAGAGAGGGTTTTCAGTGCACAGGGGTGACTGGGAAACCCAAACAGACCAAGTTGTTCTCCTCAGGGGACAAAACATAATTTTTGTCAAAACAAATGAGGCATGGATCCATGAGGATTTTCACGCTCTTCTGGCTGAGGCTATTGAAAAGAGCCACCTACCATCAAGTTCTGTACTGCAGCCATCATGTCACTGCTGCTTGCCTTCTATCATGTTCCATACAATATGGCTGCTGCTGCCACCATTGCAGCTGCTATACTTTGCTGCTAATCACCTTGTAAAATGTATAAGCCTCTCCTGGGACTTGAACTTAGGATCCGTACATGCAAAGCTGAGCACTTACTACTAAGCTATAGCCTTTTCAGATAGAGAAGACTATTTTTTATGATTAGAAGCTTACACATATTAATAGTTTCGTTATAATCATATATTGTGCCTGTAAATAAAGCAGAGATATGTATATTAGCTTTCTAAGGCTACTTTCACACCTGCACTTTCCCTAGGGTGACCAGATCTGAGTTTCCTAAAAGGAGAACACCTTTTTTTTTTCTGGGGGGGGTTGATCATTACATATACCCCAGGGAATGGGGACCCGAACTTCCCTTTTATTATTTTCCGTTATAACATGGTTATAACAGAAAATAATAGTTAAAATGGCCTTTAGGGGTTAAAAATAATAAAAAAACCCTCATCTTTTCCACTTGTTCGCGCAGCCGGTGTCTTCTTTCTTCTTTCCCCTGTAAAAGGACCTTCAGTGACGTCAACATGCTAACCACGTGATGAGCGCAGTGACGTCAGCTCGCTCACCACGTGGTGAGCACTCTGACGTCACCAAAGGTCCTTTTGCAGGGGAAAGAAGAAGGAACACACCGGCTGTGCGAACAAGCGAAAAAGGTGAGTTTTTTTATTATTTTGAACCCCTAAAGGCCATTCTAACTATTATTTTCTGTTATAACCATGTTATAACTGAAAATAATAAAGGGAAGTTCAGGTCATTTTAACAGTTAAAATGATTTTTCCCGGATGATTTTGAAATTCCCCCCGGGAATTTTTTTAGGTCCCAAAAGTAGGACATGTCCGGGAAAAAGAGGACGTCTGGTCACCCTAACTTTCCCTTTCTACAATTGAGATCATACGATCTCAATAGTGGAGGAAAATCAGTGGCGTACCGCCCATATAGGCAGACCACGCCACTGCTATGGGGCCCACGGCACAGGGGGGCCCGGAGCGCACGGGAGGCCCCCCCCCCTACTCTGCATCATTAAAATGCGTCCGTACCTGCGCTCTGGGCCTCTCCTGGCCCGCTCACTGCCGCATCTTTTAGTCTAATGTCCTGAGAGCGCTCCTGTGCGCTCCCAGCTGGCCCTGCCTCCTCCCTCATGAAGAGGGGAAAGAAGAAGACCAAAGCCCAGCCCCCTCCAGAGTGGCGTCAGGACAAGTAACTGTAAGTTTTTATGTGTTGTATGTATGTATGTATGTATGTGTGTGTGTGTGTATGTATATGTATGTGTGTGGGTATATGTGTGTGTGTGTATGTGTGTGGGTATATGCATACACTGTATGTACTGTATATTGTACAGCGTGGTGCAGGGGTTATATTGTCAGGCATGATGTAACCGCCATGCATTTGTTGTACAGTATATATTATAATCCCTGTACCATGCTATACAATGTACAGTATAATCCGTACACCATACTGTATAATATACAGTATAATCCGTACACCATGCTGTATAGTATACAGTATAATCTGTACACCATGCTGTATAATATACAGTATAATCCATACACCATGCTGTATAGTATACAGTATAATCCGTACTCCATGCTGTATGGTATACAGTATAATCCGTACTCCATGCTGTATAGTAGACAGTATAATCCGTAAACCATGCTGTATAGTATACAGTATAATCCCTACACCATGCTGTATAGTATACAGTATAATTCCTACACCATGCTGTATAGTATACAGTATAATCCATACACCATGCTGTATAGTATACAGTATAATCCGTACACCATGCTGTATAATATACATTAAAATCAATCCTTGTGGCTGCCCCCATTCAATATAACGTCTCCTTAATTTAAAAAAATAAATAAATCAGTAGCTCATGTATACATTTCTTTATTGGCAAATGGGGGTGTGGCATGGGAGGAGCCAGGGTAGCATGTGGG
>ONZH01011141.1:0-63996 GCA_900303285.1 Rhinella marina
ATTTGCATGTCTTCTGTGTATTGGATCCCAGTCCTGCTTTTGGCTTCCAAATCATGATCAAATCCTGATGCAAAATACTGACCGTGTGATTGGAGGCCTAATGCTCAATTTACAGGAGTTTTGGCCATTTGCGTCTGACATTGGTTTTGCTCAGATGGAAAAGAAGTCCTGTATGCAGGACTTTAATGGCCTCTATCACACAGTCTGTATTTGGTCAGTTTTTTGCATCAGTATTGGTAAGGCAAAAACAGGAGTGGGTACAAAACAGAGATGACACTTGATGGGGATCTTTGCATGTCTTCTGTGTTTTGGACCACTCATGCTTTTGGCTTCCAAATCATGATCAAATCCTGATAGATGCTCCAAAGACAGGATCCGTTGTGTTTTTCATTTTTTGGTTCTTCTGACGGATAAGGAGAATGGTAAAATAAACAGTGATGTCAACAAGGCCAAACAGGGACACTAGTGACAGACTTGTGAGGGTGGCAACAGCATGAGGAGTCAACACAGTGGCCCAGTCACAGAGTGGTGAGGGTGGCAGCAGCATGAGGAGTTAACACAGTGGCTCAGTCACACAGGGAAGTATAGCTGTCCACCTGCATCATCAAGAAATCATTCATGGCATTCCTCTACTCATATAGTCGGTTCAACATGTGGAGGGTGGAGTTCAAATGTGTAGAAATATCGCATATGAGGCGATGTTGAGAAACACTATTTTGCCTTTGCAGCTCAAGGAGGACGTTTTATTTCCTGGCCATTTTCAAGACATCTTGCAGTTGGGTGTTAGACTTCAGGAACTGGGTTACAACCAGATGAAAGACTTGTGCCATGCAGGGAGCATGGGTGAGCCATCCTTAACGCATCACCGATAGAATGTTCTCCTCAATATCGGTGATCATGGTTGCTATCTTCAGATGGTGAGGAGACAGCCAAGATTCGATTTCTTGGTTGATGATGTGGAGCAGTTCCTCCCCGGTGTGACGCTGTTCACCCAGGGTGGCCAGGTGTAGAATAGCGTGACATCCAAGATTTTACAATTACAGATTTGTTAAACCAGTCAGGATTAGGATTTTTATAGGGCTGTGACATTGCATGGGCTGGCTATCTGCTGATTGGCCAGCTGCTTTGCATTATGGGTGATCTCTTGTTCCCAGGCTTCTTACTTTCACATGTCGCTGCCATTTTAGGAAAAAATTGAGTTGTTACAACGACAAGTTCCAGGAAATTCGCATTCGTTGGGAATTGAATTATTACTAAACTTCGGATCAAATTCCACTTCGAATGCTTCAATTGCTCAACACTAATTACATTTCAAGAGCCATAACTTCTTGATGTAGCCATATTAGGGTTTGTTTTTTCTCGATGACATATTTTTTAATGGGGTACATATAAATTATTGATTAACTTTTAATAACTGTTCACTCTGAGGGAATGTTTTTATCATTATAAATTTGCAGAATTTACTATGTGGCATAAATAAAATGTTATCATGTTAACAAATTTATATTGTTTTCATGTTTTACTACTTTTGCACAATAAATATACCTTATTTTTCAATCAATAGAGTTGTGCGTGCACTTGTTACTTGCAGAACAACGTAGTTTATATTGGTGCCATTTTGTGGAACGTATGACCTTTTGATTGCTTTTAATTCCCTTTTTTTGGGAGGCAGTATTTTTGCATCCTTTTTTCCACTGTATTTCTTGTGTGGGTTAAATAGTCATTACAAATGACTTTTTAACAGTTTTGTATTATTTTTGTTGTTTTTTTCCTTCGTTATAAAGACTTTTATTGTTATTCTTTTAACGTTAAACATTTTTCGATTTTTTTTTACTGTATTTCTTAATCCCACAAAAGAACTGGAACAGGTGATTCTTTCATCACAAATGTAATACCCTGCACTACTTATGCTATTCTTTAGGCTTCAAACAAAAAGATATAACATTTAAAATTTTTGGTGAAGAATCAACAAGTGGGTCACAATTGTGAAGTGGAACGAAATTTATTGGATCATTTAAACTTTTTTGTAATAATAAAACTGAAAAGTTGGGCGTGCAAAATTATTCGGCCCATTTACTTTCAGTTCAGAAAACGCACTCCAGAAATTCATTGAGGATCTCTGAATGATCCAATGTTGTCCTAAATGACTGATGAAGATAAATAGAATCCACCTGTGTGTAATCAAGTCTCTGTATAAATGCACCTGCTCTGTGATAGTCTCAGCGTTCTGTTTAAAGCACAGAGAGCATCATGAAGACCAAGGAACACACCAGGCAGGCAGGTCTGTGATACTGTTGTGGGGAAGTTTAAAGCCGGATTTGGATACCAAAAGATTTCCCAAACTTTAAACATCCCAAGGAGCACTGTGTAAGCGATCATATTGAAATGGCCCATGATCACTCTGGATGAACTGCAGAGATCTACAACTGAGGTGGGAGAGTCTGTCCGTAGGACAACAATCATTCGAACACTTCACAAATCTGGCCTTTATGGAAGAGTGGCAAGAAGAAAGCCATTTCTCAAAGATATCTATAAAAAGTACATTTACAGATTGCCACAAGCCACCTGGGAGACACAGAGAAGGTGCTCTGGTCAGATGAAACCAAAATCGAACTTTTTGGAAACAATGCAAAACTATATGTTTAGCGTAAAAGCAACACCGCTCATCACCCTGAACACACCATCCCCACTGTCAAACATGGTGGTGGCAGCATCATAGTTTGGGCCTGCTTTTCATCAGCAGGGACAGGGAAGATAGTTAAAATTGATGAGAAGATGGATGGAGCCAACTACAGGACCATTCTGGATGAAAACCTGTTGGAGTCTGCAAAAGCCCTGAGACTAGGACGGAGATTTATCTTCCAACAAGACAATGATCCCAAACATAAAGCAAAATCTAAAATGGAATGGTTCAAAAATAAACATATCCAGGTCTTAGAATGGTCAAGTCAAAGTCCAGACCTGAATCCAATTGAGAATATGTGGAAAAACTGCTGTTCACAAACGCTCTCCATCCAACCTCAAAAAGCTCGAGCTGTTTTGCAAGGAAGAATGGGCAATAATTTCAGTCTCTAGATGTGCAAAACTGATAGAGACATACTCCAAGCGACTTGCAGCTGTAATTGCAGCAAAAGGTGGCGCAACAAAGTATTAACGCAAGGGGGCCGAATAATTTTGCACGCCCCACTTTTCATTTTTATTATTACAAAAAAAGTTTAAATGATCCAATAAATTACGTTCCACTTCACAATGGTGACCCATTTTTTTTCTTAAAAAAATATATAAAAATCAAATAAAAAATAAAAATGTTACAGCTATAGTTATTAGTTTTAACAATTGTATACACACAAATTTTCTCCCTTTTATGAAAATATACTGTATTTATTAGTTTTAGTACTAGTATAACAGACTTTGAGTGGGCAAAATATACAAACATACACACATTTTTTCCTTTTTCTATCATAAAAACATTTAAAAATATAGCTATTCATTTTAGCTATATTAAATATAGATTTTTGTTTTCTTTTTTTAATTTAGAAAATTTTTTTTACAAAAAAAAGCCAAAAGCTTAAAATGCCACACTACCGACTTTCTGGCTCCGCTGCTGCCTCACGGGCAAGCTGCCATTCTCTTCTCCAGATGATGATGAAGCCCTTAATTCACCCAGCTCCCAAGTGCGATAGGCTACACCATCATCATCGAGTACTGTCTGCACCTCACTGATGTCCTCCTCAACGGTCTCTGGGTCAGGAGCTCCTGACCGCTCGCAGCACCAGCTCCCACGCCACTCTCCTCATCACTACTTGCCCACCTACTGGAGGAAGCTGCGGATGTCTCCTCCACATCTTGGCTGGCCAGTAGCTGCTGACTGTCTTCTAGTAGCTTGTCCTCGCTATATAGTGGAGCTGAGCCCACAGCATACAGTACTTCTATGACTGAGGGAACAGAAAAGGAAAGAGGCAGGTTGAGGACAGGTGAGGGCACAGGGCCTGCTCCCGGGCCATGCCAAGTAAGGTTTATGTCTGACAAACCCACCGACTCTTCGCTGGGGGTGTCTGATGTCATTTGCGACAAAGTCGAAGACCGAGTCAACCATTCAAGAACCGCTGGGTTGCTGGTTAAGACACGACTGCTAGATGACACCGGGAGCTCAGGCCTCTCGAAGTGACCCCTGCTGCCACGTCCCCGTACTCTGCTACCACCTGTGCCTGAACCAGAAACATTTAGGCCTCTGCCCCTCCCTGTGCAGGGCCTGTCACTTCTCTGTCTGACATACTGTCACGCTCTGGTGTGGAGGGAATAGCCACACCAGAGCGTACGAGGGAAGGGAACTGACCAAAACCAGAGAAACGGTCACCTCCTGCAGGGAACCCTGGAATTAGGCCCTGACTGACTACCAGTATGAACAAACCTGGGTTGTAGGAAAGTTCATACACAGGAACTTAATAATAAATGCACCCTAGAAAACCCTGCAGCTAGTGACCCAAGAAAGAGTAATCCCGTTCCTCCAATAATTAGGACGAACAGGAGACTCCAAAAGGAAAACCACAAAAGGGAAAAGACACTTATCTTAAGCAGATATCGCAGCAACCGGATCTCAGCCGAGATCCACACCACGCACTACTAAGAAGGCAGAAAGTATAAACCGCAAGGGATACTGGGAGAGGAAGGGGTAAATAGGAGAAAGCTAATTACCACAGCGGCAACAGCTGAGGGGAAGGGGTGTGGTAAACAGCAACCAAGGGAAAAGCATGTCAAATCATGTCACTTTAGAAAGCCGCGCAGAACGTCTGATACCAGGTGCAAGCCCACTCGTGACACATACTGTTAGATCAAATAAATAAATAAAAAGGAAATTAATACATGCCAAAAAGGGCTTGAATTTTCCCACAAAAAGACATTACTACCTGTAACTACAGCGCTATACGCCAAATAAAACTTTTTTTTGCCACTAATACACGCCAAAAAGGGCTGTAATTTTCCCACTTCACCATACAACGGCTAATAAGCCCTTTCTTTTTTTCCACCACTAATAAACAACAAAAAAGGCTTTACTACATTTAAATGCGGCGCACAAGGGCTAATAAGACCCCAATAATTGGAATTACAGAGGTATGATCTATTGCAAACCTGAAACAAGCAGCTGTATCATGGCAATTTTGAACCCCAGTCACTGCACCAAGTTGTAATAAGATTAGAGCCTGGGTAATAGGAACAAACACCCCTATTGAACCCTGTTCTGCTTCAATACTTTCCTCCCTATCCTTTCCCTACACTTCTATTGAGCAATAAATAAGTTAGAACGTCACTCTCTACCACTTTCCCTAGTGCCTGTTAACGTCTCTCTCTGCCCAAAGTTCAATGGAGAATACCAGAATCCAAGATGGCTGAGGCTATTTATAGGGCTGTGACATCACAGGACTTGCTTGCTGCATTCATGGCATTGTGGGTGATCCCTCGTTCCCAGAGTTCCTTGCTCCATGTCCTAACACTTGCAGCAGCCATTTTAGGAAAAAAATGTGATTCGTTACCACGAAGCGTCAAGAAATCCAGATTCAGTGTGAATTGAATAATTACTGAAATTCCGATAGAATTCCACTTCGTCAGCTTTGATTCGCTCATCTCTAATAATGATGTATTGTTTTTGATTTTTTATTTTTAATTTTCACTCAATCATGATTCACTTTTGAGAATTTAAAATTAGTATATAGCAGTGGTAATTAATCAATTCGTAGCACTCAGCACATTGGAAATGATTTTAATAATGAATGCCAATTTATTTGAATATTCATATTTTAGACATATATTAGTCTAATAATGCACATTTACCTTTAAAAAATGTATAAATAGGTTGTGGGATATAGTAAGGCCTCATAGGTTTTTAATAATGTAGTGGTTATAAAATAGAGTGGTTATAACAATGCCAATAGTTCAGATAGATAGCCATATTGGAGTTGTGCGCATGGCAGTTCTGGACTCCTGAGCCTCTTCTGTCACTTTGCCACACGTGACCTGTTCCCACATGACGCGATCACCTAGAGCTATGCACCACGTGATCAGCCTCTGGGGCACGTGGTCTCGGGTGGAAGGGGGAGGTCTCGGAGTACCCGAACGGCCATGCGCCAGTGTTACTCCATTAAAGGGATTATTAACTGGCTGCGGGCTACTATGAGGTACTGCTGGCAGGTGTAAATGCATTTTTGAGGTGACAGGTTCCATTTAATGTGTACATAGTATACACATACCTTTTTTAAGAATCAAGCGCCTACGTCACTCCACAAACGCTCACATGATTTATATTGGAGGAGGATCCCTTCATTAACACCCTTATCCTACGTCACCTCTTGACGAAGCTCAAACAAAACACACATAGAGGAACCTGGACATCCTGGTGGCATGCATCTTGCAGTGTCACAGTAGGCTAGTGATATCGTGCCACAGCGTTTATGAATTGAATAACTACTAATGTTGATTGTCCTTCACAAGCCCTGTGCATTCCATATTATATGGATAGTGTTATATCTCTATACTCATGTGATTTTATATAGTTTGATAGTGCTATAATTAGGACTTGTCACCAGTATTTAGCTTAGCGAGTAATTATATGTAGCATATTCAGGCCACCATAAATATATATTGTTCACATACATGCTCCATGAATAGCAACTTTGCGGCTCTGCGGCCTGATTGAAAAAAAAATATTCTTTTCTTCCTTTAAATCTTAGGTGTGTCTTAAAGAGGACCTTTCGTCAGTTTTTACTTTCTAAAATCAATACCTGGCACTGTAGGTCAAGATTAGGAGATGTGATATCGCTATCTTTTTTACTGATAAACTGCTCCATTCCCCCATTCTCTTTTGCTGCCCTGTATGCTAATCAATAACATCGGTACAGGGAGGAGGAGATGGCACATTTCTCAGGAGGTGTCTCCTTCTCCCTGGCTGTGACGCAGTCCACTGTGATTGGACAGCTCATAGCCAGGTAGAAAGAGACACCCGCTGAGAAAGACAATCATCTCCTTCTTCCTGTACCGATGCTTTTGATTAGCATACAGGGTTGCAAAACAGAAGGGGGGCACAGCCAGGGAATGGAGCAGCTTATCAGTGTAAAAATTACAAACTGAAGAAAGGTCCTCTTTAAAGTCCCAAAAATATGTGCGTGCCTATCTCCGGCAGTTCCATAGAGAAAGAATGAAATAGCAGGGTGCTTGTTCAACCTGACACTTCATCAGACTGGGGTAACAGGCGGAGATGTACTGGCCATAGACCTTACAGGGAAATTTTCGAGTGGGTCGATGCCCAGGCGTCCGCCCAAGCAATCCTGGCTGGTTACATAATGATCTGATGCTCTCAGCATTAAAGGGGTTATCTGGGGTCAGAGCTGAACCTGGACATAACCCGTTCTTTACTCCTCCAGCCCCTCTAAGTGGAGAATTGGAACATTTCATGCTCCAATGCTCCCCTTTGGCCTGTGCTGCATTGCGTAGGAAAAGGGCTTTTTGATTAGATCCGATGACGTACCGGGTCTCTGCTAGGTGGAGGCTTCCGTCTAGCAGTGTTCCCAGTGATGCCACCGACACTATTGGGTGAGCTTTAGTGCTGCCCTAGGTTGTTTTACAGGCTAGGGCAGCGCTAAAGACCTCCCATTAGTGCCAGTGACATGACCGGGCTCACTGGTAGGCGGAAATGGAGCAGAAATGCTCTGATGCTCCACTCAGAAGGGCTGGAGAGTGAAGAATTTGTAATGTTCGGGTTCAGCTCTGAACTATAAAAACGTCATGGGAGGGTCAGAATATGTTTATGAAAAGAAAAAAATAATTTTTTCCAAAGTTTTTATTTTTCAGTATTAAAACATAAGAAAAACTATATAGATGTTGTATCATTGTTATCATACTGACACAGAGAATGAAGGGCAGTGGTCAGTTTTACCACACAGGGAACTCCATAAAAATGAAACCCATAAAACTGTGGATGCATTGTGTTTTTTCCAATTCCACTCCATTTGGAATGTTTTTCCAGCTTCCCACTACATTGTGTGCAATAGTAAATTGTGCCATTGGAACGTACGTCCTGCAAAAAATAAAATGTTATGGCCTGAAGGGGTTAATCAATATGTACCCTACAATCAGTGGCGTACATAGAGAAGTAAGGTCCCATAGCAAGGATCAATGCAGGCCCCCACACAGGACAGAAGGGTTTCCGCCTTAACCCCTTTCAACGTCCCTTGGGCCATTTTTCCACTGCCTCATTTGCTAAAAGTTGTTTCTTTAGAGGGTAGAGTACTGATTAAGTTTTCACCTCCAGTAGAAGAGGAGATAATCCCAGCTAAAACTAGGCCTCCTCTTGCCCCCTCATTAGCATATGTTTGAGGTATAGGGGGGTGTCCGTATATTCATTAGGGCTCTTTAGATCTTAAAGTTTGCTAAAAAAAAACAGGCAAGGAGAAAAAATAGCCCAGAAACCCAATCTGCTAAATAGGTATTTTATACCAATATTTTGTATTAAAAATGGGGCATGCTATTAATTCATCTGGTACATTTTACACTACCTTTTCTACTTTTCAAATCTGTTGGGAGAGTTGCAAAAATATCTAAAACACATAAAAGTTTAGCATCTAAATGGTCTCCTTTAGCTCTTAGACCCAGTAGTAGCTGCTATAGCTTCCATGGAATTCGTTTCACCCATGCAAATAGTTTTAACTAAAGTAAAGATTAAATCCATAGATTAGATTGTCTGTCTGTCATGTCCAGCATAATTTAAACAGGCAAATGTTCAATGCAAAGTAAAGCAGATTTATCTTTCCAGGACCACCTCTATAGGCAAAGCCGTAGCTTAAAGCTCCAGGGTACTCAATGCAAACTAATAGCTACAAATAAGAAAATGTGAAAATGTGGACATTTAATTTAAATATCTACAGAATGTACTGTGACGTTAAAGGGTTATTCCCATCTGAGACAATGGGGGCATATCGCTAGGATATGCCCACATTGTGTGATAGATGCAGGTCTCACCCTCCGGGACCCTCACCTATCTTGTAAATGCAACCAGCAAAGTGAAGGAGGGCGTACCACACATGCTTCCTTTCATTTCTATGGGGCTCCCCTGAAAATAGCCGAGCACTGGCTCGGCTATACCCGGCGGCCACATAGAAATTAATGGGAGTGGTGGCCGTGCAAGTACGGTGCGCTCCCATTCACTATTATGGGGAGAGCGCCTAGTGGTGGCTGGACTTGGGAAATCCCAGGGTCCTCCAGCCACGACCTTCCCTGCTCGTTCTTGACATACCATATGCCCCCATTGTGTCAGATGGGAATACCCCTTTAATTTAGTCATCGGATATTCCAGAAATTCTAATCCGACACGTTTTTCTGCACAGAACTGCAAAACCAATCATGAAATTCCTCCAATTAACAAAATAAAAATAAAGCAGCAGATTATGTGTTAACATTTATAGCTCCTTTGTCTTGAAGGCTCTATACCTTAACCCAATAATGACTGCCCAGCATATTTTGTCCACAAAAACTAAAAAAACACTTTTGTTTAGTATAAATTATATTTTATTGTGCACATATTAAATAAAAAAACTACACATATTAAGTATCCACATGATGTGGATGTCGGTAATAACCTGAATAATTCATTTATCAGGTTATTTGGTATGAAACATGAATGATATAAAAAAAAGAAAAAATCAATTTTTTATTTTTGTGTAGCAACAAAAAATTATAAAAATTATGGGCACAATGCCATAAAACAATACAATATCTGTCACATAAAACAAGGCCTCGTGCAGTCAAATCAATGGGAAAAAAATCTTTTCAATCCTGGTCACTAAGGGGTTAAAAATGAATAAAAGACATAGTGATGGGAATTCTAGATTGTGGGCTCCACTAGGGACATTGAGTGATGATAATGTGTGTAAAGTGCTGTGGAATATGTCAAAGCTATAGATGAGCGAATTTCATTTTTCGAAATTCGTTCACGCTTAGGCTACTTTCACACTAGCGTTTTATAATTCTGGTATTGAGTTCCGTCATAGGGCCTCAATACTGGAATAAAACGCTTCAGTTTTGTCCCCATTCATTGTCAATGGGGACAAAACTGAACTGAAGACAACGGAATGCTCCTAAAAGCATTCCGTTCCGTCTTCAGGCCGGAGAGCATGTACCTGCGGCAGCACGGATCCGGCGGCACCCTTCACCTGCCGGATCCGTGCTGCCGCTAGTGTGAAAGAGGCCTTAGTTTGGTGGTAAAAGATAAAATGGATTCCGTTACCACGGACCATAATGCAATTCTATGATGGAATGAATAACGGAATGCCTTTAGAGGCATTCCGTTATTCATTCCGTCATAATAGAAGTCTCTGGCCTGCATAACGGATCCGTCCAGTCTTTGCTATTCCGGAGAGGACTCCCCTGCATAACTGAAACGGGGAGTATTAATGCCTCCTTTTATGCCCCTACTTGGTAATCATCCTCATTTACTTCCTAGTTGATATAATGCCCTATCAGTAGTGTCTTTTGTGCATATAAAACCCCCAGTAGTGCCCTTTTTAGATACAATTCGCCCCAGTACTTGCCTCTTTACATATAATGCCCTTCAGTAGTGGCCTCTTTACATATAATGCCCCCCCCAATAGTTCCCTCTTTACATAAACTGCCCCCCAATTGTGGCTTCTTTAATTATAGCCGCCCCCCCAGTTGTGGACTCTTTAAATATAGCCTGGCCCCCCAGTAGAGCCTGTTTCTAAATAGTGCCCTCAATTGTGTCCATAAACCAAATTTAAAAAAAACAAAAAAACAAAATACTTGCCTCACTCTTGCTGTCATTCTTCCACCCTGCTGCTACCCCTGCTGCCTGCATTATGGCGCAGGCAGTCTGCGCCGGGTCTCTGGTGTTATCATGTTGTAATGTCGCCTGTGACCTGACACAGGAGGTTGCAATGATGTCATTGCAAACTTCTGCACTTTAGCACTGCCTAAAGGCTAAACAGCAGGGCACAGGGACAAATAGTTCCTGTCTCCACTGCTCAACAATGGCGCTCCCCCGCAGACTAGTACCAGATCGTCTGAAAGCCATGTGGTTGGGGACCGCTGAAATAGAGGAGAAAAATAAGAAAAAATATATATTTTTCATCAGACCTCAGATCAGGCCCCCATCAGATCTCCAATCTTCATCAAACCCCAGAGCAGACACCCAAGCTCCATCAGATCTCTGTATCAGACCCCCATTCCTTCTTAGACCTCAGATCAGATGCCCATTCCTTCTCAGACCTCAGATCAGACCCCAAAGCTCAATCAGACCTCTGTGTCAGACCCCCATTTCTCCTCAGAGCTCAGATCAGACCCCCATTCCACCTCAGACCTCAGGTTAGACCCCCTAAGCTCCATCAGACAAAAAAAAAAATTAAATTTACCTCTCCTGCTCTGGACTACGGTGACACTTACTGCTCCCTGGTCTTCTGCTGGCCTAGCGCTGCTCTGTGACCTTATGTTACACAGTGGCAGGTCATAGTGCACACCTATGTGCACTATGTCCTGATGCTGTACACATTCAGGACACGTGCAGTGCAGTGCCTGGCAAAAGATCAGGGACTCTTGAGTACAGCCAGTTCCCGTGTCTCCTGCACACTAATGACTTTCATGATCGAAGTGGTCATTAGCATTCGCACCATAAGACACACTACCATTTTCCCCCGCTTATGGGGTAAATAAATGTTTCTGTCCAGAAAATACGGTACTTGATAATTTGGCTAGTACCAGGACACATTTATGATGCCTAGAGGGATTTTACTGCATAAAGAATAAATTATATGAAAGTAAATGCCTTTTTAAACAAGTCAGTATTCGGTCAAATCAAGTGTTCATAAAAATGTTTAGTCCTGATTGTTTCTTTAAATGTGACAGAGATCAGCCCATAAACAACCAGGCACTTGTTTGTCAGCTCTTTGCATCCATTATGTGCAGCTAAATATCCTTGTTGTCAGCAACACATCTCCTTGTGGAAATAGGGGATGTACTGCTGACAATATGCAAGCTGTATCAGAGCTGAATGCTCTTGTTCATTCTTATACAGTTAGCACTGGGCAGTGTAAAATGCCTTTTAAACAAGCGTAACCAATTTGTTTTATCACCAATCGGCACTCATTATGGCCAGTATGAGGCACATATAAAAGGACCCTTATTGCGCCAGTCACTTCACTAGTTCACATCCACCACAGAATACAGTTCACACTTCTCACTCTCGCTCCGTACATATACTCCCTCATTTCTGTCTACCACCCTTCTTGCTCTCTCCATTCTTCTAATGATCTACGATTAAAGGTGTTTTCCGGGATTTTACAACTGATGACCTATCCTCATCAGCGGGGTCCCGGGTGTAAGACCCCCACCGATCAGAGGATAAGTCATCAGTTGTAAAATCCTAGAAAACCCCTTTAACATCCTCCATAATTCCAACCTACCACTCTCTCCTACAAGACTTTTCTTGAGCTGCACCTGCCCCCTGGATCAGGCTTATCATGTTCTCTAAACTGACTCTTCCCCATTTACCTCCTCAACCCTTGTTCTTCAGAACCTAACACCAACATCTAACAGCAATCCCCACACTCAATGCACTCATACAGCTCCGTCAGCCCTACTCCATGTAGTACAAAGATTGTTAGACCACTTTAGGTAACAATCAATTTAACCTTTTGTGTCCCCTCAACTCCTCATAGATTTTAAGCTGTTGTCAGCAGGGCCTTCATTCCTAGTGTTTCAGTTGTATATTAGCCTATAATTCTGTGGTGTCCATTTTGGTTTGCAAATGTATATAAATAAAATTATCATTATTATTATTATTACTAGCTATAGGACCCGGCTTCACCCGGGTATATTTAATTTATTTCTTTTACTGTTTGTGTGTGTGTGTCGTTAAAAGATATCGAGAGTGCCCTCTACAGTACCTGCCCATTTAACAGTGACCTCTACACCGGCCCACCCTTTTAACAGTGACCTCTACAGCGACCCGCCCCTTTAACAGAGACCTCTACAGCGACCCGCCCCTTTAACAGAGACCTCTACAGCGACCCGCCCCTTTAACAGAAACCTCTACAGCGGCCCATCCCTTTAACAGTGACCTCTACAGAAGCCCGCCCCTTTAACTGTGACCTCCACAGCAGCTAGAGTGGCCACTGTCTTCACCCCAGAAAGCCAGACCTCACCGGCCATTCCCCCAAACGTGAAACAGCGCCCCCAGTTCCCATGAAGACACATCACTAAACATGAGGCCACATTCCCCCTGGCTCCATGAAGACATGGAGGAGAAGCTGTCTGAGTGTGAGCTACTGAAAGAGTGGACATCCCTGTGTCTGTCCAGGCACTGCGTCGGACGGAGAACAGGTAGCCAGAAAACTGGACTGTCCAGCCTAAAGCCGGACATCTGGTCACCCTAACATCAGCCTGCCCCTAGGGTGGCCAGAGGTCTTGTTTTAGGCTGGACGGTCTGGCTTTCAGACTCCCTGTCCTCTGTCATGCGCAGGGCCTGGATGGACACAGCAGCAGCACTCTCAGCAGCAGCACTGTGCAGTCTGAGCAATGAGCTGCAGGGAGAAAGTCACCCTCCCCCCACCCCTGCAGCTGACAGAAGGTGATTTTTACCAATATTTTTAATCCCGGTCAAATGCAGCATGGAAGGGGTGTGGCCTGACTGAGTCAGGGGCATGACTTAGTGGGATCTGGGGGTGGTGCTTTTAAGTCCTTCTTTTGATGGTGGCCGAAATTACAGGTCGATGCCATAGTAATTTAGGAGGAAGGTGGGTAGCAGTGGAAGAAAACATCTTTTATTACTACTGAACAGTAAATATGTAAAATTTACATTATATGAGGTAATGATTGATGATGAGTTAGTCTAAAACATAAGTTATAGTTATGGTAACCGGGAATACCCATTTACCATTGTCATCCACAGTGCTCTGCCTCTTTAATGCAGACCTAAAGCAGTGAACTGGCTAGGTTGTCATAGAAACCTGATGTGTGCCTGTGAGCTTATATTGGCTGATAAGGGTCATGTGACCAGGCTACTATTGGCTAATGCATTTTTTGGGAATATCTCAGGAACGGTACGTCCTGGAGAGTTGAAAACTGTTCTAAAACCTCCCCGGACACCTGATGTACATGTGTGCCAAATTTTGTGATTGTAGCTGCAGCAGTGCGGATTCCTTTAGCGGACATACACACATACACTCAGCTTTATATATTAGATTATTGACTAGGGATGAGGGGAGAGGATGTGCCTATAAATGGAGTTAGACAGGTTAAAGAGGGGTCAGAATATATTGGTGGGGGGAATGGATGGTGGGGGAGCATTAGAAAAGTGGATAAGGAGATCTGTCTGTCGCAAACCAAATCTGAAGGTGGAAAAAATGATCAAAAAAAAATAAATCAAAAAATACATTTCCTAAAAGGATAAAATTTGATGAAAACTTAAAATGTATGTTCACAAATGCCAGAAGTCTAGCAAGCAAAATGGGAAAGCTTGAGGCCTTGGTACTAGAGATGTAGTTGGTGTTGCTGAGACATGGTGTTGGTGTTGCTGAGACATGGCTGGACTCTTCTCATGATTGGGCATGATTGATGATCTTCAAGATTTTACACTCTTTAGAAATGATAGGGATAAACACAAAGGTGGTGGTGTGTGTCTGTATGCTAGGAGTGATATGAAAGTAAGTGTGAAAGAAACAATTGTGGATGAAGGTTGTGAGGGTGTTGAAATCTTGTGGGTGGAAATAAGAGGGGAAAAAATAATGAAAAAATAATGTGATCTATAGACTCCCCAAATATCACAGAGGAGATAGAAAATCAACTTTATGTGCAAATGGAGCGGGCGGTGCAGACCGGCACAGTAGTGATAATGGGAGATTTTAACTATCCAAACATAGATGGGAACATGGTTCTGCCTGTGCTGCAAAACTGAGAAAATTCCTCAGCTTTTTGCAGTATAATTTTATGGACCAGTTTGTAGAAGATCCTACAAGAGGCATGCTCTTCTGGATATAGAAATTTCTAACAATGCAGAGCTTATGAGAAATGTCACTGTCCACGAGAACCTTGGTAACAGTGACCACAATATAATTATATTCCAACTAAACTGTAAAAAAACTAACTCAGGTCGGTAGGGCAAAAACACTTAATTTCAAAAAGGCAAATTTCCCAGGGTTGAGCGCTGCACTTCAGACTGGGAGCAACTATTCTCACATAATGACACTAATGCTAACTGGGAGTGCTTTAAATCTACTTTGGATAAGTATGTTTTTAAATACTTTTTCGAGAGGTAACAAGTACAAGCAAATAAAATTAAACCCCACATGGCTTACAAAGAGTGTAAAAAGTGCAATAAAGACAAAAAGAGGACCTTTAGAAAATACAAATCGGAGGGGTCAGCTGTAGCCTTCAAAAAGTATAAATAACTAAATAAATTATGTAAGGGGATAATAAAATCAGCAAAAATACACAAAATGATGGTAAAAGGGTATTGGTCACTGGGGATCGAGAGAAGGCACAGCTCCTAAATGGGTTTTTTAGCTCTGTATATACAAAATAAGAGAGGGCATCTCATGAGGGTGGTGCCTCTGGTGGAAATACAGTACCTCAAATAACATACTTACCTGGCTAACTGTAGAAATGGTTCTTAATATGCTAAAAAAAATTAAAGGTGAACAGAGCCCCAGGTCTAGATGGATTACACCCTAGAGTTCTAAAGGAGCTCAGTTCAGCTATTGTTTGCCTCTGTTCATAATATTTACAGATTCTTTAATGACAGGCATTGCACCAAGAGATTGGCGCAAGGCGAATGTGGTTCCCATTTTCAAAAAGGGTGCTATGTAGAGATGAGCGAGCACTAAAATGCTCGGGTGCTGGTTATTCGAGTTGAATTTTTCCCGGTGCTCGGGTGCTCGTTTCGAATAACGAACCCCATTGAAGTCAATGGGAGACTCAAGCATTTTTTGTAGGGGACCAAAGCTCTGCACAGGGAAGGTTGCGTGAAAACCTGGAAACATCAGATAATGATGGAAACACCACGGAAATGGACAGGAAACAGCAGGGGCAGCATGCATGGATGCCTCTGAGGCTGCCTAATCGTACCATTATGCCAAATTCTGGGCAACAGCCTGGTGGTGACCCTCAAGACAATTGTGCTGACCCAGACCAAGATGGGCAAGGCACATGCCCATCACATGTTAGTAAAGCACCCAACTAGGTGCAACGAAGGTCCATCACCGCCTGTGGGTGACACCACTGCCCATGCTGGCACTGCTGTCCTATCCCCCGCCCCACGACGCAGGCATAAGCCTGACACAGCGTGGTGACAGCTTGGTGACCAAGTTAGATTGAGGTAGCAGGTGAACCACCCAAAAATTTATCCTGACACAGCATGGCGGTGAACCCAGAGTGACCAAGTGAGACTGAGGTAGCAGGTGAAGCACTTAAAATTTTACCCTGACACGGAATGGCGGTGAACGTCAGACGCCGCCTGCATGAGATAGGGATAGAGCTGCTGTCTGTCAGGGAGAGTGTTAGGGCCTCAATTTAGATTTTGGTTAGGCAGGAATCACCCACAAAGAACCCAACAGCCCTTCTAAGGGCTACAAGCACCTTTTTTTGGCTCCTCCTGGCTGCTGCATGAGATTAGGGATAGAGCTGCTGTCTGTCAGGGAGAGTGTTAGGGCCTCAATTTAGATGTTGGTTAGGCAATAATCACCCACAAAGAACCCAACAGCCCTTCTAAGGGCTACAAGCACCTTTTTCTTTTGGTCTCCTCCGGGCTTCTGGCTGGGACTTGTAGTGCAGCTACCGTCATCTTGGCTGCACACTGTTAGGGCATGAAATTAGAATGTGGTTAGGCAGGAATCATCCACAAAGAACCCAACGGTCCTTCTAAGGGCTACAACAACCTTTTTTTTTTGTCCTCCTCTCGGCTGCTGGCTGGGACTTGTAGTTCAACTACCGCCATCTTGGCTGCATGCTGTGCACAGCGACTGGTGGCAGAAGGGACAGCACGTGGTCCATACAGACCCAAAAGAAATTGCCCAACGTCCTCTCAGTACTCATTTTTGCTGCTGCTGTACCTTTGCTTGCTGAGATCTGTAGTGCAGTCTAGGGAATATGTTTTTTCTCTCAGTTATTTATATTACAGTCCAGTGAACAATTATGTCGTGTGCTGTACAGTAGCGTCAGTCTAGTATACGTTTTTTCTCTCAGTTATATATCCTACAGTGTAGTACAAATTCTGTCATGTGCTGCACACTAGCCGGAGTCTAGAAAATATACATTTTTTTCTCTCATTCATATATCCTATAGTGCAGTGAAAAATTGTGTGGTGTGCGTTACACTAGCGGCAGTCTAGAGAATACGTTTTTTCTCTCAGATACATTTAATACAGTCCAGTGAAAAATTCTGTGGTGTGTGGTACACTATCCGCAGTCTAGAGACTACGTTTTTGGCCTCAGATATTAATTCAACAGTTTAGTGATTACACAAATTGTTGAACCCAAGAGCTAAGGGTCGAGGACGTGGGCGTCCAAGTGATGTAGGAGGGCAGAGGCCGTGGTCCTGGGCAGGGTGACACAGTACCTACTGATGAAGGAGCAGTGGAACGCCGCAGAGTTTCGCTCTCCAGCTTCATCTCACAACTTACAAGGTCACGTGGTACACCACTATTGAAACCACAACAGTGCGAACAGGTGATGACGTGGATAGCGGATAATGTGTCCAGTAATTTATCCACCAGCCAGTCTTCCACATAGTCCACCCACTTTAGCCAAGGGAGTAGACCTCTGGCTCCTCCAGCTCAACCTCCTTCCCCCCAGCCTGCCCCCCCCCATGGAAAATATGGATTCGGATCTGGCATACTCACAGGAAGTCTTTTCAGGACCCTACCCAGAGACACAAACCACTGCTCAACAGAAACCTAAGCAGTTGCTCTGTCCCGATGCCCAAAATTTAGAACTTTTGCAGTCTGTGGGTGATTAAAGTGTGGACTTTGCAAGTAGTGCGTCAAGAGGTGTCGGATGATGATGAGACACGGTTGTCAGACATTGATGTTGTTGTCAGGGCAGTAAGTCCCAGGGGGGAACAGAGTGAGGAATCGGAGGAAGAGCAGGTGGATGATGAGGTGACTGACCCGAGCTGGGTTTGTAAGCCTAGTCAAGACAGTGCTTCTGAGTGGGAGGCAAGTGCAGCACCAGAAGAGGTTGGAAGAGGCAGTGGGGTGGCCAGAGGGAGAAGCAGGGCCAGAGCAAGTAGATCAGCAACTGTTTCACAGAGTGAAGCTCCTGTGCCGAGGCCTAGAAGTTCGCAAGTCTGGAGGTTCTTTAAAGAAAGTGAGGATGACCGACGGACCGTGGTGTGCAACTTGTGCCACACCAGGATCAGCAGGGGAGGCTCCACTACCAGCCTAACCACTACCAGCATGCGCAGGCACACAACTCAATGGAACCAAGGCCGTTCACCTCCTGCGGATCACACCACTGCTCCTTCCCCTGTGTCACATGCAGGCTTTGCGAGTCAACCCCCCGCCCAGGACCCCGGCACGAGCGCCTCCCGCCCTACCACCACCCCTCCACCTCCACGATCCTCCACACCCTACACCAATGTGTCCCAGCACAGCATTTAGCTGTCTTTGCATCAGACATTGGAGCGCAAGCGCAAACGTGAATACAATTCCACCCACCCACATGCACAAGCCCTAAACGTCCACATTTTCAAACTGCTGACCCTGGAGATGCACTATAGACTGGTATAGATTAAACCTGATGGCGGTGGCTGTCCCTCGTTACTTTGTCCCCAGCCGCCACTATTTTTCACGATGTGCCGTCCCAGCCCTACACCAGCACATGTCAGAGAACATCATCCGTGCCCTGACCAACGCGGTTACTGAGAAGGTCCACCTAACCACGGACAAGTGGACAAGTGCTGGCGGGCAGGGACACTATATCTCCCTGACAGCACATTGGGTTAACTTGGTGGAGGCTGGGACCGAGTCTGACCCTGGGGCCGCTCATGTAATGCCCACACCGAGGATTGCGGGGCCTACCTCGGTCACAGTTTCTTAGACTTATTATGCCTCTTCCTCCAACCCCTCCTCCTCCTCCTCCTCCTCTCAAATACAATCTGTGAGCACGGCGCCTTCAGTCGGTAGCTCTAGGCGCAGCAGCACTGCCGTGGATAAGCACCAACAGGCGATGCTGAAACTGCTGAGCTTAGGTGACAAGAGTCACACCGCCCAAGAACTGTTACAGGGCATCACGGCGCAGACCGATCTTTGGCTGGCGCCGCTGAAACTCAAACCAGGCATGGTTGTGTGTGACAACGGGCGAAACCTGGTGGCGTCTCTGCAACTCGGCAGACTAACACATGTGCCATTATACACCAATACTATTTCCCATAGTAACAACAACCCATATAAACACTGCATATAAAACCTGCCTGGCCCACGTGTTCAATCTTGTGGTTCAGCGGTTCCTCAAGACCTACCCTAATATGTCTAATTTGCATCTGTGCGCATTTCCGCAAGTCAACCACAGATGCTGCCACTCTCAGGGCAGTGCAACGGCGCTTACAACTGACAGCTCACCGACTGTTGTGCGACGTGCCCACACAATGGAATTCCATATTACACATGTTAGCCAGGGTTTACCAGCAGCGCAGAGCGATTGTAGACTGCCAGATGACAACTTCCACGAGAACTGGTAGTCAGGTTAGTCAGCTTCCTCAAGTCTACAATGAGGAGTGGACGTGGATGTCTGATATCTGTCAGGTGTTAAGCCACTTTGAGGAGTCAACACAGATGGTCAGCGGCGATGCCGCCATTATCAGCGTCACCATCCCACTGCTTTGTCTGCTGAAAAACTCACTGCTCATCAAGAAGTCAAAGGCTTTGCGCTTGTCACAGGAGATGGGGGAAGAAGATACGTTGCTTGATAGCCAGACCACCCTCAGGTCTGTTTCTCAGCGCGTATTGGAGGAGGATGAGGAGGAAGAAGAGGAAGAGAAGGAGACTGTTGGCGAGACTGAAGAGGGTACCTATGCTCATTCCTTCTTATCTGTTGAGCATGTATGGGCTGAAGAGGAGGAGTTGGAGGAGGAGGAAATAGAGAGTCAGCCTATTGAGGAAAGGGAATTCTTGCATGTTGGGACTCTTGCGCACATGGCTGACTTCATGTTAGGTTGCCTTTCCCGTGACCCTCGCATTTTTGCCAACACCGATTACTGGGTGTTCACCCTCCTGGACCCCCGGTACAAGCAGAACTTTTCCACTCTCATTCCTGTAGAGGAGAGGAGTATGAGAGTGAATCAATATCAACAGGCCCTGGTGCACAAGCTGAAACTATCCTTCCCATCTGACACCGCTAGCGACAGAGGACGTAGTTCTGTGGGCCAACTAGCGGGGGAGAGGAGGGGAGCAGGCAGCTTGTCAAGCACTGGCAGGGGAACACTCTCCAAGGCCTTTGCCAGTTTTATGGCACCCCAGCAAGACTATGTCACCCGTCCCCCAGTAGGGGGGGAGCTGTTCAGAAAGATGGCGAGGGAGTACCTAGCTGACCATACCAATGTCCTGCGTGATCACTCTGCTCCATACAACTACTGGGTTGCAAAGCTGGGCACGACAACTGGCGCTGTACGCCTTGGAGGTGCTTGCCTGCCCTGCCGCTAGTGTGTTGTCAGAGCGGGGCTTCAGTGCAGCTGGTGGCATCATCACTGATAAGCTTACACGCCTGTCAACTGACAGCACTGACAGGTTGACGATTATTGAAATGAATAAAGCCTGGATTTCACCGGAATGCAAATCTCCACCGGGGGAAAGCAGCTCAACATGAAGATTCTTTGTGTATAATCTCCTCCTCCTCTTCGCACACAAACGCTGAGCCAACAGGCAATGTTTCTGAGGGCCAACTGGCGCTCTTTACAAACAATGTTTACGGAGGGCCAACTACAGGCCTTTCTCCAATAAATTTTTTAGGTGCGTCAACTACAGACACTCAAAAACAATTTTATAGGAGGGTCAACTACAGACACTCCAAAACAATTTTACAGGAGGGTCAACTACAGACACTCCAAAACAATTTTTTAGGAGGGTCAACTTCAGACACTCCAAAACAAATTTTTGGGAGGCTCACCTACAGCCATTTGACTGCAATCTCAGTCTGACCAAGGCATTGGTGGTGTCACCGCCATGCTGTATCAGTGTAAAATTTTATGTGCTTCACCTGCTACCTGAGTGTAACTTGGTCACTTTGGGTTCACCCCCATGCTGTGTCAGTGTAAAACTTTATGTGCTTCGCCTGCTACCTGAGTGTAACTTGGTCACTCTGGATTCATCGCCATGCTGTATCAGTGTAAAATTTTATGTGCTTCACCTGCTACCTCAACTAACTTGGTCACTTGTTGGTGTCAACACTAGAGTGCGGCTACTATACCGCACACGACAGAATAGTTCACTGCACTGTAGTATATATAACTGAGAGAAAAAAAGGAATTTTTAGACTGCGGCTAATTTACCACAAACCACTCCATTTTTCACTGGACTGTAGTACATATAACTGAGAAAATATGTATTTTATAGACTGACGCTGCTGTACAGCACACTACAGAATTGTTCACTGGACTGTTGTATATATAAATGAGAAAAAAACGTAGTCTTTAAATGGCGGCTATTTTACCGCAAACCACTACATTTTTCACTGGACTATAGTACATAAAACTGAAAGAAAATACATATTTTATAGACTGACGCTACTGTACAGCACACTACATAATTGTTCACTGGACTGTAGTGTATAGAAATGAGAGAAAAATGTATTCCCTAGACTGACGCTACTGTACAGTACACTACATAATTGTTCACTGGACTGTAGTGTATAGAAATGACAGAAAAACATATTCCCTAGACTGACGCTACTGTACAGTACACTACATAATTGTTCACTGGACTGTAGTGTATAGAAATGACAGTAAAACGTATTCCCTAGACTGACTCTACTGTATAGTACACTACATAATTGTTCACTGGACTGTAGTGTATAGAAATGACAGAAAAACGTATTCCCTAGACTGACGCTACTGTACAGTACACTACATAATTGTTCACTGGACTGTAGTATATAGAAATGAGAAAAAAACGTAGTCTTTAAATGGCGGCTATTTTACCGCAAACCACTACATTTTTCACTGGACTGTAGTACATATAACTGAAAGAAAATACGTATTTTATAGACTGACGCTACTGTACAGTACACTACATAATTGTTCACTGGACTGTAATGTATAGAAATGACAGAAAAACGTATTCCCTAGACTGACGCTACTGTACAGTACGCTACATAATTGTTCACTGGACTGTAGTGTATAGATATGACAGAAAAACGTATTCCCTAGACTGCACTACAGATCTCAGCAAGCCAAGGTACAGCAGCAGCAAAAATGAGTACTTTGGGCAATTTATTTTGGGTCTGTGTGGACCACGTGCTGTCCTTTCTGCCCCAGTCACTGTGTACAGTGTGCAGCCAAGATGGCGGTAGCTGCACTACAAGTCCCAGCCAGCAGCCTGAAGCAGACCAAAAAAAAGGTGCTTGTAGCCCTTACAAGGGCTGTTGGGTTCTTTGTGGGTGATTCCTGCCTAACCAACATCTAAATTCAGGCCCTAACACTCTCCCTGATAGACAGCAGTTCTATCCCTAATCTCATGAAGACGGCGTATGACGCGAGCAGCGCGGGACCAGATTCTTATATTCCCAGGTCACCTGATCTGACCAGCCAATCCCTGCTATCGACTTGTAGGGGCCCCACGTGATGCTAGGAGGTACCAAAGACTCTCCTGCATGTTGATTGGCTGAAAAAAGGCACCTAACATGCAGGAAGAGGAAGTTGCCATTTCCTCGAGGATCGCAATATGCTCGTCCGAGTAGCGAGCATATGTGAATACCCTAATGCTCGAACGAGCACCAAGCTCGGACGAGCATGTTCGCTCATCTCTAGTGCTATGTCTTTACCAGGAAATTATAGACCAGTAAAGCTTAACATCCATAGTGGGAAAAATGTTTGAAGGCCTTCTACGGGACTACATACAGGATTATGTAACTGTCAATAATATAATAAGTGATAGCCAACATAGTTTTACTAAGAACAGAAGCTGTAAAACTAACCTGATTTGTTTTTATGAGGAGGTGAGTAGAAGCCTGGACAGAGGAAAGGCTGTTGATATTGTGTTGTTGGACTTTGCAAAGGCATTTGATACTGTCCCTCATGGGTGACTAATGGGTAAATTGAGGCCTATTGGCTTAGAAAATATTATTTGTAATTGGATTGAAAATTGGCTTTATGATTATATCCAAAGAGTTGTGGTCAATGATTCCTACTCTGAATGGTCCCCGGTTATAAGTGGTGTTCCCCAAGGTTCTGTGCTGGGTCCTCTATTATTTAACTTATTCATTAATGACATAGAGGATGTGATTAATAGTGCTGTTTCTATTTTTGCAGATGACACCAAACTTTATAATACAGTCCAGTCTATGAAAGATGTTAATAAGTTACAAGCTGACTTGGACAAACTTACTGTTTGGGCCTCCACCTGGCAAATGTCAATATAGATAAATGTAAAGTTATGCACTTGGGGGCGAATAATGTGCATGCAGCATATGTCTTAGGGGGAGTAAAACTTGCTTAGAAGGATCTCGGTGTATTAGTAGATCATAAACTAAATAACAGCATCCAATGCCAGTCAGCTGCCTCTAAGGCCAACAGAATTTTGTCTTGTATTAAAAGAGGAATGGCCTTGCTGGACAGGGATGTAATATTGCCACTATACAAAGTGTTGGTGCGGCCTCAAGTGGAATACGTAGGTCAGTTCTGGGCACCGGTCCATAAACAGGATGCCCTGGAGTTAGAAAAAGTACAGAGGAGAGCAACTAAACTCATAAAGGGCCTGGAATATCTTAGTTATGAGCAAAGATTAACTGAACTGAATTTGTTTAGCCTTGAAAAAAGACGTCTAAGGGGAGACATGATTAACCTGTACAAATATATGAACGGACCATACAAAAAATTTCAAGGGAAGCTATTCTGTGTTAAACCCCCTCAAAAAACAAGAGGCCACTCCCTATGACTGGAGAAAAAAATGATTTGGTCATAAGAGGTGACAAGCATTCTTTACAGTAAGGTCTGTGAATCTCTGGAATAGCCTGCCACAGGAGCTGGTCACAACAAATTCAGTAGATGGCTTCAAAAAAGGTTTAGATGACTTTTTAATTAAAAAAAAAAAATTGAGGCTTATGACAAGGTATAGAAATCTTGTTCTACACACCCTTTCCTTTTGGCCCAACCCCTTATTAAAAGGAAGATGGACATTGATCCAGGGATCGATATAGCAGGATTACAGGGTGGACTTGATGGACTTTTGTCTTTTCTCAGCCTTAACAACTATGTAACTATTATTATTATTATTATTGTTGTATGTGGGAACAGATTACATGAGCCCTGTGCTGTGAATGTGCCTGGCTGATATCATGAAAGGCGGAGGACTTCAGTAATAAGAGTTCTGCATTGTATGCTCTTGTCATTCAACCTTCAAACACATCACAACTGCATGGACACCTAAAGCTGTCTATTTAAAGTTGTGCATCTATCTTTCTTTTCATGTTCACCGCTACAGCATCATTATCAAAGTAATATATCCTTCCTGTATTTGATTTTCCCTTTCATTGAAAGTTTCTACAATTATGCCGTTAAATACAGGATAATGGAGGAGGTCATTCAGCACATAGTTCTGTATTAGTAATCAGTATTGCTTTCATGTATTTCTGATGTTCCCTTATATCATGGGTGTGGTATAGCTAGTTGGATGGTTGAGGCCATACTTGGAGCCCTAGTTGACATAAGTGTGACATCATCACTTCATCTAATTTACTTCAATTTGACAAAATGTTGCCTTGTTCAGTTGCTTGTCTTCTGTTGGGGTTGAAATACATACAGTAACCAATAGACAGATGCATTCATTTTGACAATATGATGCAATAAAACAAGGTATGTGTAACAGACAGTGGGTGTGGACCCAATGTGCCAACTAACCACTTTGGATAAAACCTAAGGGCATTCCCCTGGTATTCACCCTTTAACCACTATGCAGGGAACTGGACTTTGCTGCAGTGAATTAACCAGGCCACTACCTCATTTATTGGCATCATTGGCTGCTGACCCACAGGGTTCAGAGACACTGATGTAAAGCACCAAGGGACCAGGCAAAAGAGGTAGTCTGAGTACAGTCCAAGGTCTGGGCAAGCTGAGTACATGCATAATCCAGATAACAATTCCAAGTTCATGGCAGGCAGCAAGGAGCAAATACAGAAGATAGGCTACATATGGTACACAGGTAGTCAGACAAGAGATCACACCTTCCCTGGTTACTAAACACTAGAAAACCCAAAGTTCAGGCCAGGAGGTATAACCACAGCCCAGCTATATAGGAAGTCTGATCAGCACCTTAGCCAGCAGCAGGACAGGGATCGAGGATTAACTCTTGCAGCGCTGCAAGGAAATTCACTGAGCACTAGTCCCAATAAACACAGGGAGAGTGGAGCAAGACCTGCTCCTGCCTGGTCCAGCAGAATAGCGGTGAACATGGGTTGTCAGCTTAACAGTATGCTATGTTACTGCATGGATGAATTTGTTGTTAGGTGATCCTGGTCCTTCAGGAGATGGAACCCTTAACATTTGTTGGCGTGTGCTGCACAAGTAATCTGCAAGACTGACATTCAAATTAGCTTTGCTGTTATGTCTAGGGTATTGCGTTGGTCTGGGCTGAAAAACCTCTGCCTTGTAAAAAGATACCAGTATTATAAGTGCACATAATAGGGTGGGCTTTGTTTTGCGTTGGGGGCCAGGGTTTTAAGTTTTGCCTCTGAACAGAGATTCTCCCCGAAGGTGTTTGACCTTTGGGTGTAACATCATAGTGGACATATAAAGATTTAATACTGCTGATAAATTCCAGATTCCACAGGGGTCAGTAAATGAATGTAAATGAATAAACAAGATCAGCGAGTAGCAGGAGCAATATTGGGGGCAGCAACATAACAGGTTAGCTGTTGATGATGGAGAAGAGATGGAAAGTAAAGGCTCTTTTACATGGACCAAAGACTGGGAGAATTATCAGGGATGAGCACTGGTATGAATGCTCATTCCTGATAACTAGCCCATGTAAAGGTGCTGCTGATCACCCGATAAAAAAACAATCATTATCTGATATATAATCCGACCAAAGACAACATCTCCATGGAGTTTGTATGTTCTCCCCGTGTTTGTGTGGGTTTCCTCCGGGTACTCCGGTTTCCTCCCACACTGAGAACTTAGTCCTGCCACTTTAGAAATCACTAGTCAGACCATACATGGAGTACTGTGTACAGTTCTGGGCTCCTGTGAATAAAACAGACATAGCAGAGCTGGAGAGGGTTCAGAGGAGGGTAACTAAAGTAATAACTGGAATGGGTGGACTACAGTACCCAGAAAGATTATCACAATTGGGGTTATTTACTTTAGAAAAAAGACGACTGAGGGGAGATATGTATAAATATATCAGGGGTCAGTACAGAGATCTCTCCAATGATCTATTTATCTCTAGGACTGTGACTGTGACGAGGGGACATCCTCTGCGTCTGGAGGAAAGAAGGTTTGTACACAAACATAGAAGAGGATTCTTTACTGTAAGAGCAGTGAGACTATGGAACTCTCTGCCTGAGGAGGTGGTGATGGTAACTGGATGGACTGATATCTTTTTTTGGCCTTATAAACTATGTTACTATGTTACTCCAAAGACATACTGATGGTGAACTTAGATTGTGAGCCCCAATGGGGACAGTGAGTGATGCTGATGTCTGTAAAGCATTGTGAAATATGTCAGCGCTATGTAAGTGAGCAAAAACTTTTTGATCTGTATGTCCTACACATCACTGACTGATATTTCTCATGTAATATAGTAACATAGTTTATAAGGCTGAAAAAAGACATCTGTCCATCTACAGTCATGGCCAAAAGTTTTGAGAATGATACAAATATTAATTTTTACAAAGTCTACTGCTTCAGTTTTTATAATGGCAATTTGCATATACTCCAGAATGTTATAAAGAGTGATCAGCTTAACAGCAATTACTTGCAAAGTCAATATTTGCCTAGAAAATGAACTTTATCCCCCAAAACACATTTCAACATCATTGCAGCCCTGCCTTAAAAGGACCAGCTAACATCGTTTCAGTGATTGCTCCATTAACACAGGTGTGGGTGTTGATGAGGACAGGGCTGGAGATCAATCTGTCATGATTAAGTAAGAATGACACCACTGGACACTTTAAAAGGAGGCTGGTGCTTGGCATCATTGTTTCTCTTCTGTTAACCATGGTTATCTCTAAAGAAACACGTGCAGTCATCATTGCACTGCACAAAAATGGCCTAACAGGGAAGAGTATCGCAGCTAGAAAGATTGCACCTCAGTCAACAATCTATTGCATCATCAAGAACTTCAAGGAGAGAGGTTCCATTGTTGCCAAAAAGGCTCCAGGGCGCCCAAGAAAGACCAGCAAGCGCCAGGACCGTCTTAAAAGTGTTTCAGCTGCGGGATCGGGCTACCAGCAGTGCAGAGCTTGCTCAGGAATGGCAGCAGGCAGGTGTGAGTGCATCTGCACGCACTGTGAGGCGGAGACTCTTGGAGCAAGGCCTGGTCTCAAGGAGGGCAGCAAAGAAGCCACTTCTCTCCAGAAAAAAACATCAGGGACAGACTGATATTCTGCAAAAGGTACAGGGAGTGGACTGCTGAGGACTGGGGTAAAGTCATTTTCTCTGATGAATCCCCTTTTCGATTGTTTGGGACATCTGGAAAACAGCTTATTCGGAGAAGACGAGGTGAGCACTACCACCAGTCTTGTCTCATGCCAACTGTAAAGCATCCTGAAACCATTCATGTGTGGGGTTGCTTCTCAGCCAAGGGAATCGGCTCTCTCACAGTCTTGCCTAAAAATACAGCCATGAATAAAGAATGGTACCAGAATGTCCTCCGAGAGCAACTTCTCCCAACTGTCCAAGAGCAGTTTGGCGATCAACAATGCTTTTTCCAGCATGATGGAGCACCTTGCCATAAAGCAAAGGTGATAACTAAATGGCTCAGGTAACAAAACATAGAGATTTTGGGTCCATGGCCTGGAAACTCCCCAGATCTTAATCCCATTGAGAACTTGTGGTCAATCATCAAGAGACGGGTGGACAAACAAAAACCTACAAATTCTGACAAAATGCAAGCATTGATTGTGCAAGAATGGACTGCTATCAGTCAGGATTTGGTCCAGAAGTTGATTGAGAGTATGCCAGTGAGAATTGCAGAGGTCCTGGAGAAGAAGGGTCAACACTGCAAATATTGACTTGCTGCATTAACTCATTCTAACTGTCAATATAAGCTTTTGTTACTCATAATATGATTTCAATTATATTTCTGTATGTGATAAAAACATCTGACAAACACACATAAAAACCAGAGGGCAGCAGATCATGTGAAAATATAATATTTGTGTCATTCTCAAAACTTTTGGCCATGACTGTAGATCAGCTTGTTATCCATGTGTATATCAATATATAGAATAGGCCTCACCTGCCCTACCTGTGCTGAACCATATTCAATACTTATGAAGAAGGGGCATGGAGTTGACTGCAGGGGAAAAGCCTGTGCACTGTCTCAGTAAGAGAGTGCCAGGAGCTAGGATACAGCTGCCAAGAGTCCTTGGATTTTGGCATGATGAAATTTATGAGGATATAGCATCAGCATGCCTGTGTTTGGTAACACATTTTAATGTACACACTGGAATCCAGCAGAGTACTTTGCTGGCAATAACTCTCATCTCACAATGTTCCCAATAAGATGCATTCATTCATTTACAGTCTTAGCTGAAAAGCCGAACATAAGCTTGATAACAAAGGAAAAAATGTAATTGTATTGCATGTGGTGATTTCTAATGTATGTCTCACTGCAGGGAATTAAGAATTTACTGCAAAAAAACACTAAAGCATTAAAACCTATATTGTCAGCATATCTAGTAAAGTCGTATACTACACAGCATACAGCAAACATGTAATATTAACTTTGTGTAAGTCAGTAGATCTAAACATAGGGCATGGGATGACTTTTGGAGCTGTATATAGAAAGCAGAAACATGTGTCATGATCTTTGTGCCAAGTGGGCCTAGAGCTGAGACTGACTGGCTTCTAGGGATAAAGGCTTGTATTAGGTAGCATTTGCCTGTGAACCAGTCTGTCTTACTGTATATTCACATGTCCAATTTCATTTAGGTTTAGGCAGAAAACCTCACTGGCACTTTCTGTTGCTTACAGTATATAAAGCAATGGCCCTCAACAATATCCGAGTAATATTTTATCCTTGGTACTGGTATCAATACAACTCGTTTTCTAAAA
This sequence comes from Rhinella marina, assembly GCA_900303285.1. Classification (NCBI taxonomy): domain Eukaryota; kingdom Metazoa; phylum Chordata; class Amphibia; order Anura; family Bufonidae; genus Rhinella; species Rhinella marina. Next base: position 29,479 of record ONZH01011141.1, read on the forward strand.
GAGAATTGCTCAAGATCGGTTGCTTGCTCTGGTCCAGCACAGTTTACCCCCAGTGATCAGCTGAGATCAATAGGGAAGCAATGGCATAGTTGCCAACTGTCTCAAATTTGTCAGGACTGTCCCTGATTTTAAGAGACAGTCCTGGCAAATCCACCCTGTGCTGGGCAGAAAATGGGTGGGGCTAACACACACCCCACCCGCATGTGGGTGTTTTTTGTGGTTCCCAGGGCAGGGCTTATATACCCCGATTTTAACAAATTAAATTTTGGAAAGTATGCTATGGCGACCATAAATTTTCCCTGCAACAGCCATAGAAGAAAAATGTTGTATTGGCTGAGCCTCCCATTCAATTCAGTGGAAGACTGTGTGATAATACATAATTAAGCTAAATCCTCCATGGCAGAAGCCAAGGAACCCCTCTGTGATAGGAAAAATTATTATGACAATTTCCTAGTTTCGACGTATTTCCTACTTTCCAGTATTTCTGAAATTGCACAGTTTGCGAACTGTTCTCGTCATGCTGTGGTGAAAGTGTGTCATGAGTGGACAAAAGGCACAAAAGCGATTAAGTGGAAACTGTGGCACACCTCATGCCATTGTGAATTCAATTGTTGGCCACAGCACTCAACCGAGGTTAGCCTTGGTGGGTGCGCATCTCGGTGATGGTACCCTCCACCTTGGGTATCCAAACAAGTCTAGAATTTTTAAATATTCGAGACAGCACTCCGAATACTTGATCATAAATTTTTTATTTTTGTTCGCCGTACCATCCACCGTGCCTGCAACTCTAAGCCTGACGGAGGGCACCCCAACCAGGGCCCAAAACGTTGCTAATACAATACCACTGGCAATGAACAAAAATAAAAAATTTATGATCAAGCATTTGGAGTGCTGTCTCGAATATATAAAAACACCACATGCCATTGATGTGAGAGGTGAACATCAGCTATGATGGTGTGCGAGGGCGGGCAGACACGCTACAGTGAAGCAGCTCATACGAAAATTAAACAAGTGTCTGCAAGAGGGGTGTCTAAAACAACAGTTTAGGGAACCATACAGTTCAGGCCAGAAAAGGCTTAATTTTTTGCAGCAGTATCAGTATTGGACCTCCACTAATAGGCAAAGGATTAGTCACGTTTTCTGCTTCATTGAACGGATGGTCATTGGTGTATCAGGCAAGAAACATGAGAGAATAAACAGCATTGCTGAAAGAACACAAGCTGGTGGTGGCAGCGTTATGGTCTGGGGAATGTTTTTGTGGCATTCTCTGAGCCCACTCATCCATGTGGAAGGCACTACCAGTATGAATCCATCCTTGTAAATCACATATACCCATACATTCTGCTTATCTTTCCGGGGGAAGATGAGATCTGTCAAATTTCTGACATTGGTGGAAGAACATGACCAAGACTTACAAGTATTACCCTGGCCCTCTAATTCTCCAGACTTGAACCCAATTGAGCATCTGTAGAACTACCTTGAATGTGGAGTTCATTCTATGGATCCTCCCCAAACACCCTCCAGCAGCTGTGGGATGCACTGCAGTCAGCATGGCTCCAGAATCCTTTAACAGGACCTTTATTGAGTTACTGCCAGGCCATCTGGCTGCTGCCCATGCTGCACAAGGCAATTACTCTAGATATTGGCTGGTGTTCATAATAATGTGACTCAACTGTGTATATCACCATAGAATAGAATGCAAAGATATGCAGTAAAATATCGCCTAAATCCTGATAGTATGACATTATTGTAAAATGTCCCTTATATTTCTCCACAGTAAAGATATTTATCATCCACAGCAGGTTATCCAAGATTAACACAATTGCCTTTGATCAGTTTTTTCTATAGGATGCCTTGGAGCTACCTTTCAAACTTAGAATCATTTTTTTTTTGTGTACAGTACTCCTGCTGAAGCCAGGACTGGTACCGGGACATTTTGACATTGCTTCATGTCTTCCTGACAACCTTTGTCATCCATCTACATTCCTGTAACTTGGAATATCCCCTGAAATAAATTTTGAGAATTTTGTAATGAACACATATTTTATAGTAGGTGGCCCTGCAGATACTACCTGCCTTTACTCATCAGTATATGAATTTCTTACCTCCTCATCCCTATTCTACTATATTTTTTCTGGTATGTCCGGTGTAAGTTCTTGGATTTAGTGATTTCCTGATTTCCGGTTTGAAAAAATGAGTATATTCAGCATATACAGTAAGCATTAATCAAACAAAATGGATTGTATTTAAAGGGATTATTCCATGATTAATGTAAATTAATTAAAAAATCAGATATCATATAGTACATGACAATCTCTTTCTAACAAAGCTAGAACCAGTCCCTTCCTCACGTGTATCCAGAGATCTCCCCATTCAGTGCTCTGTTACATCAAGGTGACAGTTCAAGGGGGGGGGGGGTCTTTTCTGCCTCAACTCAGGGGGCATATTCATGCTGGTGGAGGTCTCTCCCTATCACAGCTCAGGAGGCAGTTGAAGGATGAAACTGAGCATATGCGGCCATCTTAGTGAGCAGGACAAGGAAATGAAAAAAAGAACAAAGAGCAGGTGGCACTATACAGATACATTTTATTGAATAACTCAGTGACTATGCTAAATTTTAAATTACATGCAATCACAAAAGTATTCAGAACTCAGTTGCTGGTTTTAAAACTGTAGAATATTTTTTTGTGGGACAACCCCTTTAATAGAGGAACTATTTGCCACCCAAGGCAAAACTTTTAAGTACAATTCCAACCTTTTCACCTCATATGTTTATGACTCTGAAAATGCAGACAGTGCAGGGCTAATTTTACATTTATATCTGAGCATCTAGATAATGCACACAATCATATCCAACCACAAGTATAATAAAAACAGTGATGTCAGATTCAATATTGCCCTTAAGCGTTTGTACCCAGTGAGTGAGCAGTTAGGAACTTGGGCATTTTTCCCACTAAGGGTGTGTAAACATAACATGTGAACACAAGTTTGCAGCATGCGCAGAGAAAGGTCACTACACATATGCTGAACATATTTATCGGGTTCCATTAATCCAATTGATACCAAAAGAACGAGTGTTTTCGCAGGTGCTATGTCTATATAGCTTTTTTTTTTACTAAATGGTACTATATATCTATATAGCAGCATACATCACAGCCTTCCATTAGAGGCAGAGGCGTAGCTAAAGGCTCATGGGACCTGGTGCAGGAGTTCAGCTTGGGCCCCCCTTCCCTCAGTGCTTTGTGGCAAGGGGCATAGAATATAGCCTCTTTACCTAACTCCTTCCCTCCGGCTGGAGGTGTAACTTGACCTGCATGCACATTCTATAATACTGGTGTCTTCTTTTGTGGCACAATGGTCTTTGGGCTCCCTCAGCCTCCTGGGCCCGGTAGTGACTGCTACCTCTGCACCCCCTATAGCTACGCCACTGATTAGAGGCATACATCGGGAAGTACTCCTGAGTCTTAACATATGTCTCTGATAGAGGAGTCCCACATAAAACAAACTGGGCCTAAGACAGTGATGCAGAACAGCATTTATTACTATACACAGTCCTAATAATCAGCTGGTCTAAGTCAGTGAAAAGTTAATATCATTATTTATGTTCTATGGCAGTAAGTGGGTCCAAGTCAGAATAGTGAAGAGGATAATGACGGGGTCTCTGGTGGTCTAGGGTAGTAAAAGGTTAATGTCAGAAGCAATGGTGGTCTAGGGCAGTGAGGAGGTTATCAGGGTTTTCTAGGATTAAAAAAACATAGCTAAATTCTATCCAGAACAATGCATCACCTGTCCATAGGCTATGAGTGTTATTCCAGCTCAGTCCTATTCACTTCAGTGGATCTGAACTGCAGTACTGTATATGACCCTTGGACAAGTCTGGTAGTCTAGGTCAGTTAACGAGCTAATATCAGAATCCCTGACTTCAAGGTAAATTTCAGGATCCCTGGTGGTCTCTAGGGAAGTACATAGGTTAATTTTAGATTACCGTGTTAGATAATAAAGAGTGATACCTCTGTTTAGGTATGATTAAAAAATACACTCCACCTATTTCTCTACTGTCCCTGAACCATGCAGGAGCCCAGTTTGCCATACTAGTTTGTTTTTTAATTTCCATGAGAAAAATGTGGAGAGAGAGACTAGTACAGAAATGTGTGTTTCTCAACAATATATATGTAGTATAAGGGATACTCTTTTTCATTATGGAGAGCCCATGGTACGCTGAGTACATGTGTACAATATTGTAGACCAGGCAATGTCCCTACTATGCCGTGTAGCCAAGTACATGTGTGCAGTATTGTAGTCCCGGTGATTAGCCTGGTACACCGAGTACATTTTGCTTAGTAATGTAGGCCAGATGATGCCCCTCTCGGTTTCTGGGAAAGATCTGATGCCAAAAGATGTTAATGATAATTTGGATATCTTTTACCCAGAAATCCAGAGAAGCATTGTCTAGTCTACAATAGGCATCATGTGTATTAACTGATCTCCATAATAGAAATAGTACCCCCCAGAGGTTCTCCCTAAGGCCTTGCAACTAGAAAAGCTGTTCTCAGCTTCTTTCTGGTTAAGGGCTTTTGTCCTGAAAAAGAACTGCTTGCAGCTACGAGCCTGACTTTCTCTTCTATTTCTCTTGTTTTGCTAGGTAAGGCAGTAAGGTATCTCTGCTGGTTTGCTGTGTGAAAATAATGCAGTGCTCATATTGGTACTGTGTTCTTCTTACTCTTTACCTACTTGCTGTGCAGCAACAAATATGTCTAATTCTAGCTTTCTGCTGTTCACCTGAGCATACTTCGCCTGTATAGCAAAAACAGACAACACCTTTATTTTACCATTTTGAATTGTCATATAAACCAGAGAGACCTCCAAAGTAATATTCAACTGAAAGTGAGACGAAATAATTACAACATCCCACAAAACTTACACATCTCTCAATGAAACATGCAAGCCAGTTCTCATTCTAAAACAACAAGAAAACTAGAATGCCTTAAAGGGTTATTCTCATTTTAGACAATGGGGGCATATCGCTAGGATATGCCCCCATTGTCTTATAGCGGTGGGACCCGCACCTATATCCAGAACGGAGCCCCCGAACTGAATGAGGGCGCAGCCGCCCTCCATTCACTTCTATGGGGCCGCCGAAAATAGCCGAGCGCTGGCTCGGCTACATAGAAATGAATGGGAGCGCACCGCGCATGCACGGCCCGGCTCCCATTCATTTCTATGAGCGGCGCGGGGAGCTGCGCCTGGTGGTGGCCGGACCCCCGGAAACCTGGGGTCCTCCAGGCGCAGCGCTCCCCGCTCCGTTCTGGATATAGGTTCGGGTCCCAGCGGTGGGACCCGCACCTATAAGACAATGGGGGCATATCCTAGCGATATGCCCCCATTGTCTAAAATGAGAATACCCCTTTAAGAGAAACTAGTATTACTTGGCTGAATTGCCTTGTGGGGGTTTTCTTTGGAGTGCTCTTTATCATTAGGGAGACCAAAAATATGTATGAGTATTGCATGCCTGACAAAATTACTCTTGGGTTCTAGGTAGAGTATATAGCAAATCGCATATCTTAATTCTTCTGGCATTAGATAAGATTCTCTTTCCTTTTTTGTCAGGATGTGCATACATTTGGCTTTCTGAAAAAGATATTCAAATTAGCCTTTCTTCTAAAACTAAAAAGAATGCTAATCTTTTCTCATGTCAGCCAAATTAAGATATATGATTTGCATATACTCTTCCGAGAAACCAAGAGTAGTGTTGCCTGGCATACAATACTCATGCTTATTTTTTAGTCTTCCTAATGATAAAGAGCACAACAAAGACTACCCCACAATGTTAACCAAGTTAGGCAAGTTTCTCTTGAGACATTATGATTTTCTTGTCCTTCTAGAAAGACAGATAGTTTCTTAGTCTTTTATCTAAGATCAAGTGTAGTCTCTGTTTTTATCTGACCAGGAGGTTTACTATGTACTCGAGTAGGGAAGAGCAAAGCAAGCTTCAGATAGATCCAAAGTCACTATGCTCAAAACTTTGTTTTAATGCTGTATGGGATTTGTCTCTTTTCAACTTAAAAAAACATTTTAAAACTTTTAATACCTGTTTTCAATTGGTTTTCAAGTTTAATATCAAATGCTGAAGTTATTCATTGAAGTCTTTTGAGGCTTCGTTGATAACTCATTTTGCCTTGCCAGAACCCATACATTTTAATGCTGTACAGTGATGGATCTCAGTACAGCATTAAAATGAAGTTTTCAGCAAAGCGACTTTGGATCTAGGATGTGAAGCTTGCTTCTCTAATCCCTATCACTAGGAAGAGAACCACATAGCTGTTCCTAGGGTGTATGCCTTTGGTCATTAGTGCCATATGGTAAGGTGAGCCTACTGAGTGATTGCACATTTGCATGCACTTCACTTTCACATATTTTGAGCAGTCACCTCTCTTTAGCTCAGGTTGGCTAATGTAAGATTAGGAACTTTGGCACATATTCACTTATTTTTTTTGTGTTCACATTTGTTACTTGGGCTTTTCAGGGTTGTGGTGCCCTTATAGGCTAATCCCTGAGGTCTGGTGTGTGTGTGTGGCTATCAGGTTCCTCACCCCCTGCAAACCCCTTAGTCTCTTCCTCTGGGGACAGACCAGACCTTGAGGACGCGCCGATGGAGCACGGCGGCCATCATGACGGATTCGCGCCCATGATGGTAAGGAATCAGGTGATGAACATCTTTAACCAATGTCCCCAGTATATATATCCTGCTTTTTTAATATACACCTACCTCCTGATGAAGCCTGGCGGTGAAAGGCGCGTCGAGGGTTTGGTGTGGGCAGAGAGTCTTCACTTCGATATACACATGTCTCAGGGTATGCTATTATGTTGATACCATATTGTGATTGTGATCTCTTGTTCATGACATTGGATTTGGGTTACATATACCATTAGGATATCTGTGGCATATATATTTTTTCGACCCATGTGGCATGTGGTTATACATACATAGTGTATTTATTGGGAATGCAGCATGGACATGAACCATCCAATGATAATTTGTTTTGCATCGGCTAATGCACGATTATAGTATTAATGTGTGGCTATTTTGACTACACTGTGTAGTTGTCCCTGACTACATTCCCAATTGATTCTCTCTCTACAGTTTTCTTATGTTTGTCTTTATTCCATCTGGCCATATCTCCATATGTATTATATGATTGTGATTATATATGAATAAAGCTTTTCTATTTTTATGAATTGGTTATGTTATACTCTTTTCCCACTTTTCCGCGATTTGTAGTTTGTTGTTGAGTTGTTAGACTCTATGGGCTTTCCTTGGTTATTTAGCCAGGAGATGAGGTACTAATAGGTTTTTCTGACAGACCAGACCTCGACAGAGGCTCCGTATTAACACCTGGGGTGGAGGCTGGATTATCAATCAGCGTATCCTTGGCTTTAGCTGAGCGTTAGCCACTTGGTCCCTTGCAGGAGTCTTCTGGCCTAGAGGAGCCAGGAATAGGGGCCCTTCTCTTATGGAGAGGGTCTGCGATAGACCATAATTGTGTGGCATGCTGCACAATTTTGATGTACGAGTGTACAAAGTCACGTTCCTTGGGCTTAAGAAACAGGGAGTTAGCTTTGTAGGATGTTGTAATTCTCTTGTCTCACTTTTAGTTGAAGGTTACTTTGGAGGTATCTTTGTCTGAAGTTGATTCAAAATAGTGAAATAAAGTTTCTGGAGGTGTTGTCTGTCTTTGCTATACTGGTGATATATCCTCCGGTAAATAGGAAGGAGCTGGCCCACTGAAGTGAAACAGAAAAGAGCTATAATTATACTTTACATTATATTTACTGCTGCAAAACAAGTAGGTAAGCATTAAGGAGAACACAGCAGCAAAGAGCACTGCATTATTTTCACACAGTGGATTGGCAGAGATGCTTTCCTGCCTTTTAGACATGCCTATGTAACAAAGTTAGAAAAATAATTAAGCCAACCTCATGTCTACAACTAGTTCTTTCAGAACAAAAGACCTTAATCAGAGAAAAGCAGATGATAACAACATTTCTAGTTGCAAGGCCTTAGGGGGAACCTCTGGATGGGAACTATTTCTATTATGGAGACCAGATGATATATGTGACGCCTATTGTAGGCTAGACAATGCTCCTCTTGATTTCTGGGTATTAGGCTTTTACTCTCCCCCTTCCCCCTCCCTCTCTCTCTCTGTTTAGTTAACCCAAAATGAATCACAAAAAAAATTGGGTTCGTCTGAATCTGAACTTTTTGAAAAGTTCAGTCCGAATCCTTAACTGGTAGAACAGGGATCAGCAACCTTCGGCACTCCAGCTGTGATGAAACTATGACTCCCAGCATGCACACTTGCTTGGCTGTTCACAGAACTCCTGTAGAAGTGAATGGACCATGCTGGGAGTTGTAGTTTCACAACAGCTGGAGTGCTGGAAGTTGCTGACCCCTGCGGTAGAACTAGTTCGCTTATCCTTAGGGCTCATGCACACGGCTATTACCTGGCTGTTCTGTGCATGTTCAAACCTGTGGGCGTTCAAACACAAACATAGGTACCAGGGCTATATTGCAGCACATAAGACGGCATCACCCGATCCTGTGGGAAAATAGAACTGGCCAGCATTTCCAATCAAAAGAAGTCTGTCCTTCTCTTGGTCTGTTTGTGGCAGCCAGACCACATCGCCAAGCAGAACAGTGTCCTTGCCATTTTCATCAGCTTCTTCTCCTGCTCAGACTCCTCCTTGTCCTCTGCTTTATCACGGGACATCCAGATTGGAATGTGTGGCAATGAAAAAATTGTTTGTGATCCGTAATTAGCTTGTGTGAAAGCTGAACTCCCACCTGGTCAAGTTTCTGATGGTGCTGTTGCTGTGGTACCACTTAGTTGTGGTAAATGTGACGCAGTTCCGTGCCCCAAAATGCAATTCTTCTCTAAAATGTAATTCTTCTGTACGCCATCAACTGCAGTTTTTGCCAGTCAGGCTTTTGGCCTGGTGTCTGTAGTTGCGTAGTTCCACACCTTCCCAAAAATTTAATTCTGCTGTATGATATATGTACCTCTGACCAGCTGTCCATTTTTTTTTAAATTGTTTAAAATTGTCTAGTTTTCTAAATTACTGTAGCATTTCCCTGGCATATACCCTGTTCCCTAACCCCATAGACCTCTGGGAAGACAGATTGGAACAGTGGCCAGAAGTGGCCCAGTTTGCTCTCTGTAATTTCCTCCAGTGTCATCTCAGAGTTTTCAGCACACGCATGTGGTGCTGTCACCCCCAAACAGACAAACTTGCCTCCTGCTGCTTTTGTCAAACTGAATCAGGCATGGATGTGTGAGGATTTTCACACATCTCCGGCTGAGGCTGATAGATCTGCCATTTCTGATGGCGTCTTATCATTCCACTGCCTACCATTATGTTAAGGGCCATGCTAGGGGCTCCTGCTGCTAATCCCCCTTCTGCCACTTCCATTACCGCTACACAGCTGCCACTACTACTACTACTCCAACACGACCGCACACACATCTTTTGCCTTGTCTGTTCTATGCTGTGCTGCTACTGCTGCCACATGCCACTATTAGCCTATCCTTTCCACAACCACAGTGTATTTCTGCTGATCCCAATTTAAAATGAGAATTTTTTGAGTCTTGTTCAGAACAAGCCACTGTTCTTCTGACAATTAACATTTGTGTATAAATATGGGCAGACATACTGCCCTATTAAGGTATAATTTTTGGACTATTGTGCAGAACAAGCTACTGTTTCTTCTGATGTTAAAGGGGTTGTGCAGGCAGTATATATATTGATCACCTAGCTTCAGGATAGTTCATTAATATCTTATCGGCAGGGGTCCAACACCTGTCATCCCCATGATCAGATGTTCAAAGAGGAGGCAGCACTCCATGCAGGCACTGCTTCCTCTTCATTACACTATGCATCGTCTCTCTTGCAGTGGTCGTGTAGTATAATTTCGAGTACTAGCGCCATTCACTTGTGATTACACTGCATTTCCAATATGACAGGCAGTGTATGAAGAGGAAGTAGCACTCAGTTGGAGGGTCACCTCCTCTTTAAACAGCTGATTAGCATGGGTGGCCGGTTGTTGGACCCTTGCCAATCAGATATTGATGACCTACCCTAAGAATAGCTCATCAATATATACTGCCTGCACAAACCCTCTAACCTGTGTGTTTGTATAAACAAGTAGAAATTCCTATTTTCCGGCGCAAAGAAGTCCAATTTCAGAGGAGCTTGGTGAGTATTAATCTTCTTTTATTTTTCCATAAATAGCATGCAAACACAACGCGTTTCGGAGGAACTTAGGCCTCCTTCATCAGGTGTATAATAAAAGTTACATAGACACATATAAATGCACAAAACAACACCAAAAATTAATGGGGGGGAGGTTCCCAGGGTGTGGAGACTCCCTCAAACTGATTAAAAAAATTACACATAATAAATGCCTTTTTCTCATTCTAGGCCTCTCATATTGTTAAATCACTTATAAACTTAGTAATAAAATTGGATGAATAAATAAATATTATTACATGATAAAGCCCGGTTTTCGGGTGCTCTGGGTCACGTGATCACAAAAGTGCGATCACGTGACCGTTGCTGTGGTGACCCGGAATGTTTTTATCTGTAGGCAAAGGCAGAGCTACACAGGGGCGTGACTATTGCCCTGGTACTGGGGGACGCTCTGCTGTATGAGTGAGGCTAGGCCGCGCTCAGTTCGGAAGGTCACGTGATTGCGACTTCATGGTCACGTGACTGTATCCCTGGAGACGCGGCCGATGGGGCCACACCAGGGCACGGTAAAGCTTACAGAACTCCTCTGGAATGACTGGGAATCATCCAGAGGGGTGTCTGGGGTCTAGATCAAAGATTGGGCCATCAGATAGGAATTAAACAATAAATAACATGATCATGATATAAAATATAGACAATAAGATGATGACATATTAAAAACATGATGTCCAATATATACCCATAAGGACAGTAAGTTGGAACATGATGAATATTATCATAAATAGAATAATAGTAATATCTAAAATAAGTATGGTGAGACTAATATAAATAAACAATGTAATAAGAAACATGATGGTATATTGAATTGTGATGTCCTAAGAACAGTTATTAAAAGATCATAATAAACTATTTTCGGATCCTGATGAATAAATTATTATAAATAGAATAATTGTAATGTCTAAAAAAATAAATAAATTGGATTTATATCACCTTCAGTACATACATAAACCTAACTGGATTGCGTAAGGATTGAACGTATAGAACACTGCTGGCTTTCTGATGTGAGGCTGGAAGTGGGGGGAGGGGAAGGGGCTTCATCATCTCAGACTATAAATTGATTTCGAAGACTTCATTCAGACCATAGGGGCTCAGAGTATTTAATTTAAAGATCCAGTACATCTCACGCCTACGTATTTGGTTTATATCTTTTAGCTCGTTCACCTGTATTTGCTCAATAGGAGTAATTTTAAAGTCTGCAAAACAGTTATTGTGGAACTCAGTTTCGTGTCTGGAGACGCTGTGTTTAAAAAACTTTTTCTTCACATTAGAGCGATGTTTATTTAATCTACAGCAGAGCAATTGGATGGTGCAACCTACGTATTGTAATTTACATGTGCATTCGAGGATGTATATAACGTGGGAGGAATTACAATTTAGAGGGCTTTTTATAAGAAACGATTCTCCACTTTTATAACTCAAGAAAGTGGTTGTTTTGCAGATGGATTTGCAACACAAGCATTTTGATTGTCCACAGTTGTCTCTTCCCATGGTTGTTAGACTAGAATTGCTCCCTTGAAAATTCTCTTTCAGCTTGCTCGGAGCTAGTGTGTTCTTTAGGGCTCGTGCCCGTCTATAAGTCATGAGTGGTTCCTCCGGTATCATTCTGCTTAATACTGGATCTTTTTTTAAAATGTGCCAATGTTTGGTCAGAACTGATTTAATCGCACTGTGGTTTTGGTTGTATGTAGTTAGGAAGTTCCATTCAAAGGGATTGTCTTCTTTGGGTACCATAGTTTTGCTTGGAATTAAGCATTCGGATTGGGTAAGTGAGGATGCTTTCTTCTGGGCTTCTGAAACGAGTTCTCCTGGGTATCCCTTCTCAAGGAACCGAGTCGAGAGGATAGTGCTTTGGGTATGGTATTCTTCCTCTTTTGTGCAGTTGCGACGGATTCTCTTATACTGGCTGAAAGGCATATTTCTTTTCCACTTGCTATAATGTGCTTGCTATTGCTAGGTAAGTAAATACATATCCCATTCATTACAAAAAAACGGAATCATCCTTGAAGGAATTTTCAAACCTCAGTCTTAAACCACGTGGTACGATGTTTTCACAGATATATATCTACAAAAATGTGGCATCAAGTTGGTGTTGAATCTCATCCATCAACAGTTTCTCCAGTTTATTAAACATATTTAATAAAGTTTTTTCGTCAACAATACTTGCAGTTTCCTCCACGATATTTTCAGTAGTTGGTTCTAACTAGGGATCTAGGGAGCAGAATTCTAGAGTGTGTAAATGAACTGGACAAATTTAGAACTATCCCAGTTTTCTTGAAATTTGATAAAATGATCACCTCTAGAATATGCATATATGAAAAAGAAGTCCTCTCTAAGAAAAGCAAGAAACTGGCCAGAGATAGGCTAGACTTCACCAACGATAACGTCAAATTCTGGCTAAAAAATTCTGATCAGGCTCCCTTTAGTAATAGCGATACGGATTACAATATCGAGCTAGGTCCAGGGACCACTACAAAAAATCCCGAGGTCCATTATAATAAATTGCATAACCATACGAAACGGCCACATGGCAACAGAAATTTTTTTTAATAGTAGCAAAACTCACAACAACAGGCCCGATTTCACAGAACCAATCAAAAATGAGGAATAACTCCCAGCCACAGATTAATACCACTCACACTCCACTAATGAATAAACCTTTTCACTCTAAGGCAACCGGTGACCTAATGGTATTGCATGGGTTCAAAGAAGCAGGAGATTCAGCTCCTAATGTGACAGTCAGAGACGCTCAAACCACTTCTACAAACTTCACTTCTACAAACGTTCTCAGAAGTCCCTCCCAGACTCCTAACCCTCCTGTGCCAGTTCCACTTACTTCTCTTTTCAGTGAGGATATTTTGGCTACCTGCGCCCCTCTACAGCTACCAGCCACCCAATTTTCAACATATCCCACTTCACCATCAGGCGAATCTGTAGCATCTCCTGGCTATATGCCTATATCAGATGTTGAGGAGGATTCTCTGATCACAATACATGATCCCACCCTGCCTAGCTTTTCACAATCCTTTTCCAATTCACCACCTCATCATCTTACTGAGGAACCAACACAACGGCCAGCTGATGTGGGTACTGATCCACAACCTATGAACCTTACAGCAACTTTGGACGGTACATCAATTGGTCCATCCACATCAGTATCTTTTTTAGACCTTCCTCCACTCATCAACACTAACCACGTTATATCCAATCAGGGAGAGCCCCAAGACCATTTCTATAAAAAACTACTTCTCCCATTGAATCAGAAACCAGCCTCAAAAAGAAAAAATACAGACGAGGCCGCAAAAAGAAAAATCCTGTAAAAACTACTACACAACCCACTGCAACTCACGGCATATTTAACTTATCTACACATAAACTGTCAGCTGACGAGATTTCACTTTTTATCTAAAGGTCTCTCCTACTGTCCAACAGCTAAAGTAAATAAGTTCGACCTGTTTTTGGATTTAAATAAATATATTAAAAATTTAACAATTAAACGCCATTTTAAGATAATGGCTAGTGCTCCAAAAAGACCTCCACTACCAGTAGAGGATGTGAAACCAACAGCTGAATCCCTCCCAGCAATAGAATCTGGTTTAGAACCCCCCTCCAATTTCTACCCAGTACATCATAAAGGAAATTTTATAGATACCTTTTATGCAGTAGTCTCTGAAGAATTCAGACACATTAATCAGACCCCTAAAACTAAGAAAAACCTGTCAAAAGTAGAAACAATGGCCTTGAACAATCTAAAGACGAATTATAACATCGTTATTCGTAATGCAGATAAGGGGGGGGGGGATTGTAATACAAAATAGGTCGGATTACATCCAAGAAGCAATAAGGATCCTATCTGATGTGGATTGCTATGAACAACTACAAGAAGATCCCTCAGTGAGTGATAAAGAAGAATTTTCCTCGCTGATAAAATCAAATGCTTTCAGATCAGATTAGATTTTCAAATCAGATCCTTTCTGAACAAAAAAGAAAAGGAATTTTTGGTACCCAAAGACTTTGGCCTAGCGTTGTTCTACCACCTGCCGAAGATTCACAAGAGTCTAGTCAACCCGCCAGGCAGACCAATTATATCAGGGGTGAACTCATTAACTCGAAACCTCTCTCAATATATAGATATCTTCTTGCAGAAATACGTATTGGGCCTAAAATCTTAACTAAAAGATTCTGCATCCTTAATAATCCATTTACAATAGATCCCATGGAAGGATGACTATTTTTGGCTGACTCTGGATGTATCAGCTCTATATTCCAATATCCCCCACGAGCTTGGAATTAAACGCATAATGGATTTTTTGAAACCAGATAAAACTATGCCAACAACACAGGAATTTATCACGAAAGGAATCGAATTCATCCTTTCGCATATCACCTTTACGTTTCAAGATAAGATCTACCGGCAGATAAAGGGGATCGCGATGGGGACGAGATTCGCACCGAGTTTTGCGAATCTCGTTATGGGGGATGGATTTCTGGACCAGAAACATTATATTCTACAAGAGGTATATTGATGACTTTATTCTCATATGGAAGGGGGGGGGGAACAACAATTACTAGCTTTTTGGCCCACATCAATAATAATACCTGGGGTTTGAATTTCACAGGCTCTTATGATAAACAAAAAACAGGAGTATCTAGATCTAGAAATCTATGCGGAAGAAAACCAGATCTGTACCCGCACGTTTTTTAAAACAGTCGATAGCAATAGCTATCTTGACTTTAAAAGTTCACATTATAGCAAGTGGAAAAGAAACATCCCTTTCAGCCAGTATAAGAGAATCCGTCGCAACTACACAAAAGAGGAAGAATACCATACCCAAAGCACTATCCTCTCGACTCGGTTCCTTGAGAAGGGATACCCAGTAGAACTCGTTTCAGAAGCCCAGAAGAAAGCATGCTCACTTACCCAATCCGAATGCTTAATTCCAAGCAAAACTAAGGTACCCAAAGAAGACAATCCCTTTGAATGGAACTTCCTAACTACATACAAAACCACAGTGCGATTAAATCAGTTCTGACCAAACATTGGCACATTTTAAAAAAAGATCCAGTATTAAGCAGAATGATACCGGAGGAACCACTCATGACTTATAGATGGGAACGAACCCTAAAGAACACACTAGCTCTGAGCAAGCTGAAAGAGAATTTTCAAAAAAGCAATTCTAGTCTAACAATCATGGGAAGCGACAAGTGTGGACAATCAAAATGCTTGTGTTGCAAATCCATCTGCAAAACAACCACTTTCTTGAGTTATAAAAGTGGAGAATCGAGAATCGCTCTAATGTGAAGAAAAAGTTTTTTAAACACAGCGTCTCCAGACATGCAACTGAGTTCCACAATAACTGTTTTGCAGACTTTAAAATTACTCCTATTGAGCAAATACCGGTGAACGAGCTAAAAGATATAAACCAAATATGTAGGTGTGAGATGTACTGGATCTTTAAATTAAATACTCTGAGCCCCTATGGTCTGAATGAAGCCTTCGAAATCAATTTATAGTCTGAGATGATGAAGCCTCTTCCCCTCCCCCCACTTCCAGCCTCACATCAGGAAGCCAGCAGTGTTCTACACGTTCAATCCTTACGCAATCCAGTTAGGTTTATGTATGTACTAAATGTGATGTTAATCCAATTTATTTATTTATTTATTTAGACATTACAATTATTTATTCTATTTATAATAATTTATTTATCAGGATCCGAAAATTGTTTATTATGATCTTTTAGTAGCTGTTCTTAGGACATCACAATTCAATATAGCATCATGTTTATTTCTTATTACATTGTTTATTTATATTAATCTCACCATACTTATTATTCCCAGTCATTCCAGAGGAGTTCTGTAAGCTTTACCGTGCCCGGCTGTGGCTCGATCGGCCGCAGCGCGTCTCCAGGGATACAGTCACGTAACCGTGAAGTTTGGGGGAGTGTCCACACCCTGGGATCCTCCCCTCCCCATTGTTTTGGGGCGTTTTTATTTTGTATTTATATGTGTCTATGTAACTTTTATTATACACCTGATGGAGGCCTAAATTCCTCCAAAAGGCGTTGTGTTTGCATGCTATTTATGGAAAAATAAAAGAAGATTAATACTCACCAAGCTCCTCTGAAATTGGACTTCTTTGCACCGGAAAATAGGAATTTCAACTTCCCTACAGACTCATCCTCGGGCGATTGGGCGATCATCAGATCGAGGATACGATCCTATGGCAGCAGGTCCAACCTCTGGAGAAACGTATTAAATACACGAGCCTAAAGTAGTGTTGTGCCTATCTGTAGCACAACCAAAGAAGGTGAGCACGTATTTATTTACTCACAATCTATATTTTATCAAGAACGTACTACCCTATTTTTGAGCTCTTTCTTGTGTCTGTTTTTTTCCAGATACGCCCGCTTTCTCTCTTTGTATAAACAAGGTCAGGGATCTGCCTCGTAAGGCATAATTTTGGCAATTGGTCCAAAAAGCCACAGTTTTTTTTTATAACACCTGTGTGTTTAAACACCATCTGCCCCCTCCCCGACAAGTATAACACAACTGCAACAGTGCATCTTTTTACCTATAGCTATATATGTCAATGTCATTATTTGGTATTCCTCTAAAGAGATTAAAAGGAGGGAGGAGGATAGAAAACAAAAAATTAAAGAGAAAACAACATAATACAGAGTGTCATATACTATTTTCAGAGTGTCATATACTAATTTTCAGGCCAATTGGAGCATAGATGATATGTGTAGAATCGCTTCAGAAACAAGTTGAATTTTTGGAATATGAGTCAGACAAGAAGCAAATATCAAGAAATTTGCTCATCTCTAATACAGATATACAGGGACAGGAGGAACTATATGGCTTCTACACTACCTGCAAGGTCACCACTGGCTCACCCTCTCCTCCTTCTGGCTGGCTGAGTGGACTGTTTAAACCTAGAATATCTCAGGGTGTATAGAACATAGACGTCTTGTTT
The DNA here is from genome assembly GCA_900303285.1 of Rhinella marina. Taxonomy (NCBI): domain Eukaryota; kingdom Metazoa; phylum Chordata; class Amphibia; order Anura; family Bufonidae; genus Rhinella; species Rhinella marina. The sequence continues at coordinate 46,757 of ONZH01011141.1, forward strand.
TAAAGCTAAGAATCTAATTTTCAAAACGAGACAAGGATCACAGTTCTAGCCACTATGTAGCCTAAGATATAACTCTCAAAAATTACATCTAGAAATAAACACCAATGCTGTCCACAGGCATGTGTCTCTAACCATATATAGAGTAGGGAAGCCTACTTAAATATCGTACACACCAAAAAATGCGCTTCCACAACTAGATTAGTAATCGAATATATCTTTATTAATGTATCATGAAATAAGAATAAAAGACATAAAAAGACATATAGCAGTGGAAAATGTGTCGCAATGCAGAGATACTAGGGGGGTCATGTTGGAAGTCACCCTAGACCAAATGAGTAATAACTGTTGAGGTGCATACCATCCTAGCATCACCAATATTATTATGTTATCACAAAGGCAATACAGCCTCAAAAACCAAAGGTTCATTCATATATAATGGTGATTGCAGACGTGGATACACCTCTGTAAATACAAGCTCTGAACCATGTACCAACCCAGCACCACCAATCTATCTGTTATCAACTGGGCAACTGCCTCCAAAAGGTAAGTTATGTATAGTGGTGGTAGGTATGGAAATCGTCATTAACAAAATCAGTAATTACCTCAAATGTCACAGGCAAGTCTCACCGCGGCCCCCTCCCAACGCCGTTTCGCCTCACAGGCTTCTTCTGGGGATAAGGTGCTATGTGAGTATGACCCTCCCTTTATACCTCACCACATTTAGGTCATGGGGAACAGCTGTGTAATTACCTTCAAAACCGGCATACTACGCCCTAATCCAGCGTCACAGCGGACACAGACAGCCAGATAATGCCCTGCAGTTCACCGGAATGGCGCGCTTCCAAGCCTCAGAATCAAAGCAAGGCGAGGAACGCACATCACAGGCTGAAAATGGCCATGCGTTCCAAATGTGGAACGCATCGCGATCTATTCAGACCGGCGGTACCTTTGACAGTTTAGTAGTTCAGTAGTTAAAGTGCATTCAACTCACTCAAAGTTAGTTAGCAAATATCAATTCTAACCCATGCTAATATAATATAGATATAAATAAATATAAATAAAAATAAATACATGATCGGAGATATTTGATTAGAGACTCTTCATATACTAAACATAAAAATAAATATAAATATATATAATAGAACATAATTCTATAGTTATTAAGTGATGTCATAAGAAAACAATAAATATTAACAGTGATAGATTTAACATCATTAAAGTGATAGAAATACATACTTGATGCTATTTAGTGAAACATATGCATAAAAAGAAATAAATAATATAAGATCTGAATACATAGTGAATATATAATTAGTACCCTGATTACAACACAGAATTTGCATGTAATATAATTGATGCAACACTTCATCATCTTATTAATAGATTAAATAAAAATTAAAAAATTAAAAACCAAACACATGATGAAAATGGTGATGAACAAAAAGTGCAAGTGCTCCCCAAGTGTATTAATTATAGTGTCCATTCCAAATGTCAACCAACGTGTCTTAACAGTCATCATTCATTATATCACTGAACATTAAAGGAATTCATTCTTTCAATAAACTTGAAAGATAAATAAACAACCAGTTAAAATAAAATAAAATTATATATAAAACACAACACCCAAAATGGTCAGCGACATGAGAGGAGAGAGAATATGAAAAATAAAAATAAAAGAATGACAATACAAGAGGAAGAAAAAAGAAAGAATAGTTTCATAAAGAAAGACGAGTAATGGAAAATAAAGTAATAAGAAAAGAAAAACTGAAAAACGGAAATGAAGAACCCAAGATTTATCGTTATTACAAAAAAGGGGAGAAGGATATTTCTTCATTAAGACCCCTAGGGGCAACGCAGTCCAATTCATAGATCCATCTTACCTCCTTTTGTGCTAGCAGTTTTTTCCAATTTCCCCCTCTACATGAGATGAAGACATGGTCTATGCCACGAACCCAAAGAAGAGAGCTGTCACAGTTATGGAATTCTTTAAAATATTTAGGAATAGATTTCAAATTAAACAAATCCTGCTCATCTTTGGCCCCCTCTATTCCTAAAACATGTTCCCTTCATTCCCGGGGAGTCATTCCCACATACTTTAATTGGCAAGGACATTGAGCTAAGTATATCACGCCCATTGTTGTACAAGTAATATTGTATGTGATTTTGTATTGTCGTCCCTTACTTTCAAAAGTTGAGGCCTTATCTATGTTTGTGCAGGTAACACATCTCCCACAAGGTGAGCATCCCCATTTGGGGCCCTTTGATCCAAAACATTTAGAAGGATGCTCACCTGGATAGTTGCTCTTAACAAGTATGTCTTTTAGATTTCTAGACCTCTGGTATGTGATGGAGAGGGTAGGTGAAAGTATCCTCCCCAAAGTAGGATCCAGACGTAAAACCCCCCAATGCTTTGATAAAGCTTCTTTCATTTTTCTCCATTGAGGAGTATAGGTGGAAATAAAACGTACTTCATTAGGCTGATCGGGTTGTCGTTTATCCACATTCTTAAGAAGGTCATCCCTCTTCCTCTGTTTGGCTCTGTTATATCCCTGTAGGATACTTTTCTTTGTATAACCCCTTTCCTGGAACCTTTTTCTGAGTTCTTCAGATTGCTTCTCAAAAGATTCATTTTTTGAACAAATTCACCTTAGACATAAAAATTGACCATATGGTATATTTTCTATTAAACTTTTGGGATGACATGAGCCAGCACAGAGGAGAGCGTTCGTTGATGTTTCCTTCCTAAACAGATCTGTCGTGACCCGAACATCATTGTCCACAAGGATTTTAAGATCGAGAAATTCCACGTCTGATCTTACCACCCTATGAGTCAATTTGATATTTAAATTGTTATCATTAAGAGATCTAATCAGATCGGTGAATCCAGCCTGTGGGCCCTGCCATATGATGTCATCTATATAGCGGGCCCACATCTGGATACCACCAACCTGAGGTGTAGGGTCTGTAAAGAAGATCGTCCTCTTCCACAGCCCCATGAAAAGGTTAGTGAAGGATGGCGCACAGGCCGCCCCCATCGCCGTTCCCTGGAGCTAAAGGTAGAGGACGTCCTTGAACATAAAATAGTTATGGGTGAGTACAAACTGTAAAAGTTCTAAAATAAACTCAACCATCTGAACATCCATGTCTGACGTCATTATGTAGAACTTCACCGCCTCCAAACCATCTTCATGTTGTATGCTGGTATATAGCGATTCAACATAGCAAGTCGCGATCCACATATCCGGTTCCAGATGTAAATCATTTATTCGGCGTAAGAAATCGGTCGTGTCCTTCAAAAAGGAAGGAAGTTGTTCCACCAATGGCTTCAACATACAGTCAATGAATTTACACGCAGGTTCACATAAATTCCCAGTTCCAGACACAATCGGACGACCAGGGGGAGAGGTAAAGTGTGTATTTTCGGGAGCATATATAGACATGCTATCCTCGGTTGTTCAGGTATTAATATTTTCGCCTCTTTTGATGTACTACTCCTTTTTCACAGGCTCTGTATACGATGGTACTCAATTCTTTTTTATATTCATCTATTGGATTATATGTCAAACGTTTGTAACAAGTGGAGTCTTCTCATATTGCTGTTTAGACCAAGCAACAACATTGCCGCCTTTATCTGCAGCTTTAAAAACAACATCTTTCATGTTTTTTAATTCGATAATCGCTCTCCTTTGTTCCCTTGTGAAATTTGATTGTGTCTCTTTGGACTCAATCTTCTCCTTTGAGACCAAATGAACAAACGTGTAAATGTTAGGATACATACTTAATGCTGGAAATGTAGTTGATTTGGGAAATAATGATTGGGGGAACTTACCTCTCTTTTTGGTGACATTAGATGTCTGTTCCTCTAAGAGTTCCAGTAACGTAGAGACAGATTCTCTTTCTTCAGGGGTTGAGAAGGTATTAAAAACATCCTTTTTATCAAATATTATCTTAAAAGCCAGTTTCCTGGCAAAAAGGTGCAAATCCTTTATAGCTGTAAAACAATTAAAGGAGGATGATGAAATAAAGTTTAATTCATGGCGCAACACTTCCAATTGGGAATCTGAAAATTCCCGATTCGTTAAGTTGATTACCTTGAGAGATGATGTACGATCCAAATTTCCGCTTGGTTTCCGCTTTATAACGCCTCGTTCAGATGCTGCTTCTTTTCTCTTTGTCCTCCTTGTAGGATAACGTGTAAAAGAGCGGATAGAAGCCAGCGATTCACCTCCTGTTGAAGTACTAGATGACACTGAATTCGATCTCGACCTTGAACGAGTTTCTATATTGCGCCATTTGTATACCCGATTGTTTTCAAAATCTTGTGTGTCTCGCATAAACTTCTTAGTTTTAATCAATTTAATCTGTTTTTCCCATGTAATATAATGTTCATTAAGTTCTTTGTCCCATGGTTCCTTGTCATTAGGTGATAATAATGATCTTAATTGTTCATCACATGTTGCCATCTCTGTTTCCAAATTTATGAGCATCTTCGTGTTCAACTCAATAATTACTTGTATCAGAGATTTAGAGCAATTATTACAAATATCTTCCCATTGTTTTGTAAAGTCATTATCTTGATGGCCATATGAGGGAAAAATGTGCACTCTAAGTCCACGAGGGATCAGACTGCGTTTTAAGTAGTTTTCAAGAGATACCTTTTTCCACCATGTTTTCACTTGTTTATGATGATATTTCTTCAAGGTGTTCTTCAAGTCCCTTATTCGCTGACCATCCACACCTGCATCTGACACTAATCCACCGCTAAAAATGTCATCAGCTTGTGTTTGCCACAAGGCAACACGTGCCCAGAAAAATTACATCTAGAGTAAGACCTGTGGGCAATATCTGCAAATCTCACACACAACCCGATTTATATGCAAAGTATCTAACTCAGTACTTGCAGGGATTTTTAAAAATTCATCTGAGGTCTATAATGCCACAAGGCATGTATATTGGTCAAAAGCAGCGGAGCACAGTTTTCACCTATAGGACCCCTTTCCCTCAGAGGTCAGCCTTTGCCCCTTTACCTGGTGATTTTACTCTGGATTATTCCCTAAATTGTTTTGGTAGGCTTTAAAGGTAGCATCTAATCCCATACATTCTTTACAGGATTCTAAACATCCGATCTCAGTCCCATGTAGGCAATTCTCTGAGAAAATACATTAGCAGGCTAATATCGTTTTGCCAATATCTGCCTTATATCTATGGTACATTTTGAGTAAAGATAAGAAACAAACTGTTTAGGGTGAGAAGTATTTCATAACTGAGGACATATGACTTGTTCATATAATTGTATTAGTGGCTTTTGTGTATCATCTGGAGAAATGGGGGAACTGAAATAAATAAGGTGTACCTGCAGTCAGAATGAGAATAACCAGGATGGAAATAATGTAAGCATATTTAGCCCTTTACCAGAAGCTCAGCGGATTAGGGGTCAAACGAAATAAAGTCCAAATAGCAGCTCACTTCACTGTCTACTTACATGTTTCTACCTGTTACACTGATATATAAATATATATTGCTTTACTACCTCCTTTCCCTCCTCTTTTTAGTTTATTCACTGTGACATGAAGCTTAATCTCTACTATGATGCCAACAGGAAGCCAAATCCTTATACAAACACCTGCCATATGCCAGCTGTAAGCCAGTGCCAGAGATGAATACATTAATACCCTGCCTAACAGTTCATTTCCAGGTTTATGAATGAGAATACCAGGTGGGCCTCTCCTTGCAGGTTCTGTTTATCCAGTTAATAGGTGTGACTCTATAATTGCCTGTAGAAAACATCACATTAGAGCTGCATGAGCCAAGAACTGTTGTAACACCAACACTGCCTCCTTCTGGATACGTGCAAAGTTTAAATTAATTCTAAATACAGCAATTCATTTTTTAGGACTCTGGCAAAATTTCCATAAAGTTAGGATGGCCATACACATGTGATACCGGACCAATCAGCCGAATGCTTTTTGGTTAACATCTACGTATCTGTCCCCCTATACACATGCACACTTGCCTCAGTCCCAATACACATTAGATGGTCCTGAGAAAATTGGATAATATAGATCTAATATTTATGGCCACCTTTCATATAAATGTAATTCAAATTTAAATTTGAATACAACTTTAAATATGGAAGAATGTTATTGGTATGAAATCAGTTAAGGGGTATCTGTCAGCAGATTCTTCTAGAAGACAATAGACCTTGAATACAGCATCTGATGGATGATGCCACTTTTTTGATGGATTTATGCAGAATGTGATACCACATGTCTCTGTGTAAATTGGGAAAAATAGGAATGCAAATTAGCTCTTAGCAAGCTCTTCCTCTAATGCCACCAGATGTAAGGCAGCTATCCTATAAGTAAATGCTCGACCCTTTAAATAGGCCTGTGTAAATTTGAATGTATGCTAAAATACAGTAGGGCTCCATACTATGGGTGCCATATTATAGCTCTATTCAAAAGTGTTGTAATGTGCATAAGCCTGTCTTTAATGGAATGGCTTTTGTTAATAGGAGCGACAAAAAAAATAAATCAGAGCAGCTATGAAAATATTACATTTTCAGCCATAGTCTGAGTTTTCAATAAGAAATATTCTAGTTTACCATATGCTTTAAAAGAGTTGCCTGAGTCTTTAACCCCTTCCCGACCAGCGCCGTACATGTACGGCGCTGGTGCGGTGCGGGGACATGACGCCCGGTCGCGGGTGCGGCGGGCGTCATGGCCGGCAAGTCTCTGCTGTTTCTAACAGCAGAGACTTGCCGCTACTTACCGCCATCGGCGGCGTATTCTAGGCCCTTCTGATGCCGTGATCACATGTGATTACGGCATCAGGATGCATCTGAACCCGGAAGCATACGCTTCCGGGTGGTGTACAGACGCCCCGAGTGGCCAATCGGGGTGTCTGTACACCATATGAAAACTGTAATCCTCACTGGTGAGGATTACAGTTTTCAAAGTGCAATTCTTATTCTGGCCACTAGATAGCAGTCCAGGATAAGAAATGAGCAATTCTTGGATTTATCTCAGTCTAGTAAATCCCTGATTGCTCATAAAGAAAACAAAATATATATCAGCTCATATTTGAGCTTTAAAATAGTCAGAAAAAAATTTAAAAAAAATGTTAAAAAATATAGAAAAAATAAAAAAAATCACCCCCCTTTCCGTATAATGAAAAAATCAATACCTAAATAACAATAAATATAGACATCATGGGTATCACCATGACCAAAAATGCCCGTACTTTTAAAATATAAAAAAAAAAATCCAATACGGCGAATTGTGTGGCGGAAAAACGCGTCCAAATGGCGATTTGCCGTTTTTTGTCACTTTTTTTTTCTAAAAAAAATTAAATAAAAAGTGATCAAAAAGTCATACACACCCCAGAATGGTATCAATAAAAACTTCAGATCACCCCGCAAAAAATGAGCCCCCATACAGCTCCGTACACATAAATACTAAAAAGTTATAGGGGTCAAGATATGACAAGGAAAAAAAAAAGGGCAACTTTCTAATTATTTTATCACTATCAAAACGCAGGAAAAACTATACATATTAGGTATTGCCGGATTCGTACTGACCAGTAGAATGAAAGTAACTGGTCAGTTTTAATGCACATCGAACGCTGTAAATAAGAAACCCGTAGAACTGTAGCGGAATAGCGTTTTTTTTGCAATTTCACCCGATTTTGAATTTTTTTCCCGCTTCTCACTACACCATATGCAATATTAAATGGTGGCGTTGGAAAGTACAACTTGTCGCGCAAAAAACAAGCCCTCATACAGCTATGTGAACAGAAAAATAAAAGAGTTATGGCTGTTAGAAGGCAGGGAGTGCAAAAAGAAAATGCATAACCGAAAAAACCTCCGGGGGTGAAGGGGTTAAAACCAATTGACCTATCCTCAGCATAGTTCATCAATATATCAATATCTAATCAGTGGGTGTCTGACTCCTGGAGTCCCTGCCAATCAGCTGTTTGATCCCCCATTGATCCACTTAGAGTAGAGACCTCTTCCTAGGCCACTGATGTTACTTTCATTCATCGGTGACTTGGGCTAGGCCCCATTCAAATCAATGTGGCTGAGCTGCAATACCAAGCATAACCGCTATCCAGTAGACCAGGGGCGTAGCTAAAGGCTCATGGGCCCTGGTGCAAGAGTTCAGCTTGGGCCCCCCCCCCCCCCAGCGCTGGTGCACCTAGCTTTTCTGCCGGCCAAGTCAAAAACTGACCCCCCCCCCATGCCAAATTCTCACCCTAACCTTTTCCCTCCTAACATTACATATATAACTACAGAACATACCGGGTAAGGCTACATTCACACGACAGTTGTTTTTGCAGCCTCCGATCTGCATATTTTGCGGCTCAGATGCGGACCCATTCACTTAAATGAACACTGTGTGCTGTCCGCATCTGTATGTCCATTCCTATTTTTGTCCATTTTGCGGACAAGGATAGGCATTGTTACAGTGGATCTGCAAAAAAAACGGATGCCATACGGAACATCATCCTTTTTTTGCGGATCCGCAATTTGCAGACTGCAAAACACAATGTTCGTGTGAATGTAGCCTAATACAGCGCCTCATACCTCTTACATCCAGTATAACACAGCGCCCCATACCTCGTACATCTAGTGACGTCTCCTCTGATGTAGATCTTCTGTTTCCTCATCTTCTCCTTTCAGACCAGACGCCATTTTTCAGCCATTTGTCATCTCTGCAGTTAGACAGAAAAAAATCTTAGTTTACTACTTTTCCATCATCCTCCTGTCTTCTGGACAAATCATCCTACCACCCCCAGTACTGTGCCACTAGTACCACACAGATAGTGCCCTTCAATAATTATTGGCACACAGTGTCCTAAAATAACTGCGCCCAGCAAATAGTGCCCTGTAATAGTGTAAACATAACTTCCCCCTGAAATAACTGCGCCCCCAGTGCCCCCATGTGCCAGTAAAAATGCCCCCAGTGCTCCCGTGCCATTAAGAAATGCCCCCAGTGCCAGTAAAAATGCCCCCATGTGCCAGTAAAAAATGCCCCCAGTGCCCCCATGTGCCAGTAAAAAAAGCCCCCAGTGCCAGTAAAAATGCCCCCAGTGCTCCCGTGCCATTAAGAAATGCCCCCAAGTGCCAGTAACAAATGCCCCCAGTGCCAGTAAATATGCCCCCAGTGCTCCCATGCCATTAAGAAATGCCCCCAAGTGCCATTGAGAAATGCCCCCAGTGCCAGTAAGAAATGCCCCCAGTGCCCCCATGTGCCAGTATCAAGTGCCCCCATGTGCCAGTAAAAATGGCCCCAGTGCCTGTAATAATGCCCCCAGTGCCCCCATGTGCCAGTAAAAATTCCCCCAGTGCCTGTAATAATGCCCCCAGTGCAGGAAAATTGCCCCAGTGCCCCTATTTGCCGGTACAAATGCCCCCAGTGCCCCCCCATGTGCCAGTAAAAATGCCCCCATGTGCCCCCAATAGAGCTCCCTCCGGTCCAAGACTACAACAATAAAAAAAAAAAATAAACACTTATACTTACCTCCATGGAGCTGGCAGCGATGCGATGCAGGCCTCTTCCGGCCTGTGTACCGCGCTGTACGGCTCAGGCGGCGCGATGACGTCATCCTAGTGCCTGCAGCCTATCAGAGGAAGGGGCAGGGGAGACGCCTCTCCCTCCCCTGCCCCGCATTACAGACCATGTGATCAGTCACATGGTTAGGATCACACAAACAGCCTGTCTCCTTCTAAACCATGTGACTGATCACATGGTCATGACATCATTGAAGGTCCTTAAAAGCTATGGTGAATGAAGTGTTTCTTCTCTGCCTGGTCCTGTCAATCAACAGAGCCTCTAGGAGCAGAGGTAACGCCCCTTGCACCTAGGAGCCTTATTAGCATAAACTAAAAGTTCATTTTATATAAAAATGGGGGCACCGGTAAATAAAACAGATATATATTTTGGAATCAGGTGACATTAGCACATCTCTAATGTCAGCCTGATTCATACCGAAAAAACTGGTGACAGAAACCCTTTAAGTGGATGCAGACTAGAGATTATATTATCCTTGTTATTTTACTAATTCCAGAATAGAATAGGTTGAGTTATTATTATACATTATTCCCATTGATTACTTTTGGAAAATGTTGGTTTTTGAAAGGTTTGGGTTGATATATTAATCTGTATTGAATGTTATAATCAGGATTGCAATTTTACTATATTGTAGAAGAATGAAGCAGTATGCTTTGTCCACAGGCAGTATTGTCACCGATTAACTGGTGTGTGAATTCATCTCCTGGTCAAAGGTAACAATATTGTTTGAACAAGAGGTTTACATGAGAAGGGGACAAAAGAGGTGGTAGTTACCTCAGCTTAGTGGAGGTGAGGATTTACACAAGAAACAATGGGAGTCATACATCACGTCATAACTAGAAAAAGCCCGTATTCCAGAGAGAACAGATATAATAATGCTAAAGAAAATAAAGGATTGGTGCCATAGGTTCATGGTACACAGAGCACACAGAGCAGGGAGGTGGGTGTAGAATGGCATTGAAGCCGTGTCACATCAAAAGGTGGTCTCACAATTCTATGAGCAGCAGTGTAACGCTAACAGACAAGCAAACACAATGAAAAATGAATATTACCTCACAAACTGGTTACATATGAGCACATATGACCTTGTATTGTAAGGACTGGGGTTATTATAATACTTTATTGACCATGCTAAATTATGTGTATTAATACCACTGAATTAAATTGGGGTATAATACTAACATCACAAATGAGTTACAAAACCAGTGGAGCGGTTTGGAAGATTATGGTAAAAGCCATGGATAATGTATCACTGTATAATATTGTATGGCACTTGATTTCACATCAATGATGGGCAGAGAAGTGGTAGATGAGGTTTAAAGGGGTATTCCCAAAATGTGGCCCTGGGCAAAATAAAAAAATCTTGTAATAATATGCTAACAACACAGTTACATTCTGGCGATTCCGGCCCTCCCTCACAGATTTAAACCCCATAAAGCTCCTCACACAGTTCTTCACCCTCATGGCCTCAGAATACGCCACATGCCCCCTCCCCTCACAGCAATGAGTTCCCCTCACTCACGGCATCTGAGAGTATTAAAAACCGGAAGCATTGGATTCCTCTTCAGGCACGCTTTCCCCCAGCGGAAATTGGGGAAGGCACCCTGTTCTATAAATAAGCCACAGCCTGTACTAGACTTCCAGGCTCATTGTTAGTATATCCCAGTTCAGGCCGCTAGGAATATAGTGATTTCTGTACAGACTAATGGAGCAATTTACATCTGATGATTGTAAGTTGTGGTCCACTTGGGGTACTTAACAAAAAGTAAAAAAAAAAAAAAAGTTTTGAAAATAAAAAAAAACAAAAAAATTTAAATTATCCCCATTCCCCAAAATAAAAAGAAACAAAAAAAATTGCATTATGGGCATCGCCGCATGCGAAAACGCCCATACTATTAAAAAAAAAGTTAGCCCAATCTGAGTGTGTACTGTTAATAACTAGAGATGAGCGAGTAGTGAAATATTCGAAAGTTCGAAATTCGATTCGAATAGACCGCGAAATTCGACTATTCGACCGAATATCGAATCCCATTAAAGTCTATGGGAAAAAAATGCTCGCCACTTGGAAATCTCAATTCGACCACTTGGAGGTCACCAAGTCCACCCTGAAACCTCAGAAAAGGATGCCAACACTGCTGGAATGCAACTGGGACAGCAGGGGAAGCATGTCTGGGTGCATATAACGCGCCCAAGTCGCACTATTACGCCACTATCACAGCCTCTCAACAATACACTCCAAAGACAATCTAACCTCTCTGTAAAGTGAGACCATACAAGGAAACCTTCTTTCCTCTACATTGCCATGGACCCCAAGCCAAACTAGACAAAAAAGAAGATGAAATTCTGCACCCCTTAAAATCACGTTGCCTATGACAACCACAGATGGCATAGGCAAGGGGGAAAGCAAATAGACCCCACCCCTAATTGTCATTGTGTGTGTGTGTGAGATGTGGTCAGACATGTCTTCTTTAAAATGTAAAAACAACTCAAACACATGCAGAAGCCTTAAAATGCCCAAATTGTTGGCGCTTGAGATGTCAGTGACCCGACCTGGCCCAGTGTCATGTCTAGCACGTAAAGCAGTGGGGATGTTGAGGGATGCGTAGGACCGCAAAAGGCAGGAAGAGGCCGTGGGCTGGCCAGAGGCTCATGGAAAATTTTGTGGAGGCCCAAGAGGTGAGACGTCTTAAAAATTGTGTGGAGGCTAAAGAGGTGAGACCTCTTAAAAATTATGTGGAGGCCCAAGAGCTGAGACCTCTTAAAAATTATGTGGAGGCCCAAGAGGTGAGACCTCTTAAAAATTATGTGGAGGCCCAAGAGGTGAGACGTCTTAAAAATTGTGTGGAGGCTAAAGAGGTGAGACCTCTTAAAAATTATGTGGAGGCCCAAGAGGTGAGACCTCTCAAAAATTATGTGGAGGCCCAAGAGGTGACACCTCTTAAACATTTGGTTGGAGGCCCAAGATGTGAGACCTCTTAAAAATTATGTGGAGGCCCAAGAGGTGGAACCTCTTAAAGATTTTGTGGAGGCCCAAGAGGTGACACCTCTTTAAAAATTATGTGGAGGCCCAAGAGGTGAGACCTCTTAAAGATTTTGTGGAGGCCCAAGAGTGAGACCTCTTAAAAATTATGTGGAGGCCCAAGAGGTGAGACCTGCTAAAATTATTGTGGAGGCCCAAGAGGTGAGACCTCTTAAAGATTTTGCGTGGAGGCCCAAGAGGTGAGACCTGTTAAAAATTATGTGGAGGCCAAGAGGTGAGACGGGTCTTAAAAATTATTGTGGAGGCCAAAGAGGTGAGACCTCGTTAAAGATTTTGCGGAGCCCAAGAGGTGAGACCTCTTTAAAAATTATGTGAGGCCCAAGAGGTGAGACCTCTTAAAGATTTTGTGGGGGCCCAAGAGGTGAGACCTCTTAAAAATTATGTGGAGGCCCAAGAGGTGAACCTCTTAAAGATTTGTGGGAGGCCCAAGAGGTGAGACCTCTTTAAAAATTTATGTGGAGGCCAAGAGGTGAGACCTCTTAAAGATTTTGTGGAGGCCCAAGAGGTGAGACCTCTTAAAAATTATGTGGAGGCCCAAGAGGTGAGACCTCTTAAAGATTTTGTGGAGGCCAAGAGGTGAGACCTGTTTTAAAAATTATGTGGAGGCCCAAGAGGTGAGACCTGTTAAAAATTATGTGGAGGCCCAAGAGGTGAGACCTCTTTAAAATTTGTGGAGGCCCAAGAGGTGAGACCTCTTAAAAATTTTGTGGAGGCCCAAGAGGTGAGACCTTAAAAATTTTGTGGAGGCCCAAGAGGTGAGACCTGTTAAAATTTATGTGGAGGCCCAAGAGGTGAGACCTGTTTTAAAAATTATGTGGAGCCCAAGAGGTGAGACCTCTTAAAAAATTATGTGGAGGCCCAAGAGGTGAGACCTGTTAAAAAAATTATGTGGAGGCCCAAGAGGTGACACCTCTTAAACATTTTGTGGAGGCCCAAGAGGTGAGACCTCTTAAAAATTATGTGGAGGCCCAAGAAGTGAAACCTCTTAAAGATTTTTGTGGAGGCCCAAGAGGTCAGACCTTCCTTAAAAAAATTTATGTGGAGGCCCAAGAGGTGAGACCTGTTAAAAAATTATGTGGAGGCCCAAGAGGTGAGACCTGTTAAAAATTATGTGGAGGCCCAAGAGGTGAGACCTCTTAAACATTTTGTGCAGGCCCAAGAGGTGAGACCTCTTAAACATTTTGTGCAGGCCCAAGAGGTGAGACCTCTTAAAAATTATGTGGAGGCCCAAGAGGTGAGACCTCTTAAACATTTTGTGCAGGCCCAAGGGTGAGACCTCTTAAAAATTATGTGGAGGCCCAAGAGGTGAGACCTCGTTAAAAATTATGTGGAGGCCCAAGAGGTGACACCTCTTAAACATTTTGTTGGAGGCCCAAGAGGTGAGACCTCTTAAAAATTATGTGGAGGCCCAAGATGTGAGACCTCTAAAGATTTTGTGGAGGCCCAAGAGGTGACACCTCTTAAAAATTATGTGGAGGCCCAAGAGGTGAGACCTCTTTAAAGATTTTGTGGAGGCCCAAGAGGTGAGACCTCTTAAAAATTATGTGGAGGCCCAAGAGGTGAGACCTGTTAAAAATATGTGGAGGCCCAAGAGGTGAGACCTCTTAAAGATTTTGTGGAGGCCCAAGAGGTGAGACCTGTTAAAAATTATGTGGAGGCCCAAGAGGTGAGACGGCGTTTAAAAATTATGTGGAGGCCCAAGAGGTGAGACCTCTTAAAGATTTTGCGGAGCCCAAGAGGTGAGACCTCTTAAAAATATTGTGGAGGCCAAGAGGTGAGACCTCTTAAAGATTTTGTGGAGGCCCAAGAGGTGACACCTCTTAAAAATTATGTGGAGGGCCCAAGAGGTGAACCTCTTAAAGATTTTTGTGGAGGCCCAAGAGGTGAGACCTCTTAAAAATTATGTGGAGGCCCAAGAGGTGAGACCTCCTAAAGATTTTGTGGAGGCCCAAGAGGTGACACTCTTAAAAATTATGTGGAGCCCAAGAGGTGAGACCTCTTTAAGATTTTGTGGAGGCCCAAGAGGTGAGATGTATTAAAAATTATGTGGAGGCCCAAGAGGTGAGACCTGTTAAAAATTATGTGGAGGCCCAGAGGTGAGACCTCTTAAAGATTTTGTGGGAGGCCCAAGAGGTTGAGATGGGTTAAAAAATTATGTGGAGGCCCAAGAGGTGAGACGTATTAAAAATTATGTGGAGGCCCAAGAGGTGAGACGTGTTAACAATATGTGGAGGCCCAAGAGGTGAGACCTGTTAAAAATTATGTGGAGTCCCAAGAGGTGAGACCTCTTAAAGATTTTGTGGAGGCCCAAGAGGTGAGACCTGTTAAAAATTATGTGGAGGCCCAAGAGGTGACACACTCTTAAACATTTGTGGAGGCCCAAGAGGTGAGACCTCTTTAAAAATTATGTGGAGGCCCAAGAAGTGAAACCTCTTAAAGATTTTGTGGAGCCCAAGAGGTGAGACCTCTTAAAAATTATGTGGAGGCCCAAGAGGTGAGAACCTGTTAAAAATTATGTGGAGGCCCAAGAGGTGAGACCTGTTAAAAATTATGTTGGAGGCCCAAGAGGTGAGACCTCTTAAACATTTTGTTGCAGGCCCAAGAGGTGAGACCTCTAAAAATTATGTGGAGGCCCAAGAGGTGAGACCTGTTAAAAAATTATGTGGAGGCCCAAGAGGTGAGACCTGTTAAAAATTATGTGAGTCCCAAGAGGTGAGACTCTTAAAGATTTTGTGGAGGCCCAAGAGGTGACACCTCTAAAAATTATGTGGAGGCCCAAGAGGTGAGACCTCTTAAAGATTTTGTGGGAGGCCCAAGAGGTGAGACCTGTTAAAAATTATGTGGAGGCCCAAGAGGTGAGACCTCTTAAACATTTTGTGCAGGCCCAAGAGGTGAGACCTCTTAAAAATTATGTGGAGGCCCAAGAGGTGAGACCTGTTAAAAATTATATGGAGGCCCAAGAGGTGAGACCTCTTAAACATTTTGTGGAGGCCCAAGAGGTGAGCCATAAATATATAAATTTTTCTATTTATGGAGCAATTCTACGGCGGTTAAGGAGGAGGAGGTGGAGGAGGAAATGGCACTTCATACAGATGGCACTTCACTTTTGGCTGCTTTCCACGGTTGGAGAAGCAAATCCGGGTCAATCCACTTGCTGTTCATTTTGATTAGCGTCAGCCTGTCGGCACTGTCGGTTGACAGGCGGCTGCGCTTATCGGTTATAATGCCCCCGGCTGCGCTGAACACCCTTTCTGATAGCACGCTGGCGGCAGGGCAGGCAAGCACCTCCAAGGCGTACAGGGACAGTTCCAGCCACGTGTCCAACTTGGAGACCCAGTAAGTGTAGGATGCCGAGGGATCGGGGAGACAGGGTTACGGTCTGCCAGGTACTCCCGCAACATCCGCCGATACTTGTCCCTCCTGCCTGATAGCGGGCCCCGCAGTGATGGAAGTTGCACGAGGGGGTGCCATGAACGTGTCCCACACCTTGGAGAGTGTTCCCCTGGTGGCTGTGGCCTGATTGATGTTGTGGGACTCTGGGAGACCCTCTCCTCTCTGCCGCCAGCGATGGTGGGTGGGAAAATCTCCATCATGTTCTGCACGAGTTCCCTCTGGTATTCCAGCAATCGATTCGTCCTCTCCTCTACCGGAATAAAAGAGGGAGACGTTATCTTTATACCGGGGGTCCAGGAGTGCGAAGACCCAGTACAGTTTGTTCTCCACTATCCGGACAACACGTGTGTCCCGGGAAAAAGCAGCCCAGCATGAAGTCAGCCATGTGTGCCAGACTCTGAATAGGCATGACGTCACTGCCCCCACCAGAAGGATCACTTGCCATTTCCTCCTCTTCCTCTTCCGCCTCCTCTCCGCCCCATCCGCGCTGAACCAATGGGACGCGCACAGCCTGACTGCTACCCTCGCCGCCAGCATCCTCCTCCTCTTCCACAGCCACCTCCACGTCGTCCTCCTCCTCATCCTCCTCCTCCTGCAACTGCCACCGTGAAGCAGACAAAAGTGTGGTCTGACTGTGTAGCTCCGTTGCGTCTCCTCCTACCCCCGTCTCCTCTGCGTGCAATGCGTTCTCCCTTATTGCGATGAGCGATTCTTTAAGGACGCATAGGAGCGGGATGGTTACGCTCACTATAGCGTCCTCGCTGCTGACCTTCTTGGTGGACTCCTCAAAGATACGCAGTACATCGCATATGTCTGCCATCCATGGCCACTCGTGGTTAGCAAACTGAGGGAGCTGAGTTGGAGGCACGCGTGGATTCATAATCTGGTACTCCATCAATGCTCTCTGCTGCTCACACACCCTGGCCAACATGGAATAGGTGGAATTCCAGCAAGTCGGCAGGTCGCACAACAGCCGATGTTCAGGCAAATGGAGGCGTTGCTGGAGTTTTTTTAAACTAGCAGCAGCTACAGTTGACTTCCGAAAGTGAGCGCACAAGCGCCGCACTTTCACCAGTAGCTCTGCCACGGTGGGGTAAGTCTTTAGAAATTTTTGGACTACCAGATTAAAAACGTGGGCCAGGCATGGTACGTGATTGAGTTCGGCAAGCTCCAGAGCCGCCACCAGGTTACGGCCGTTATCGCACACGACCATGCCTGGGTCCTAGCTGCAGCGG